>SNQJ01S0026692.1:216138-238871 GCA_010110895.2 Picea sitchensis | reverse complement strand
TTTTGTTGGGTTTTCTCCCCCATGAGGGTTTCCCAGGATAAATGATGTGTCTCTTGTGATTGTGTATTTCTCAGTGATCCTATCTATGCTATGGTTATCTAGTGAATTGAAAAGAAACCTAATAATAGCTTAAACCTTAACAATGCTACTCCAAATAACGCTTTGATACCATATTGTAACACCCCCGGCCACCCAAGCCGACATCGTCACTAAGTAAACATATTTTGCGAAAATATTCACATATAAACTTAACAAGAAATAAATAGAGATAACATCTTATATATGTGTGTGTGTGTGTAATGCAATTAAACAGACATCAACACTCTGCTCATACACCTGCTCATGCGGAAGCAACATTAACACATACATGCAATATATATAGGCATTACTCATCAATTATAGCACATGTACAAATACACAACATACAATGAACAAAGAATTGGTACTTATCTTGTAACTGAAGTACACCAACTATGTGCAGACCTTCCACGAACCTCCCAACCTTAGGTCGCGCTACTAATCACTCTCAACAGTGGGTCACCCCCGAGCTAGGACTAAACTCCAACAAGCAAGGGATTCCTAGGCTAGGCAGGGACAACAAGAAGTTGCACGGTACAACATGAAGGATTTTCTCCAAGGAGCCACTTACGCCCACAACTCACAGACTCGCATTCCCTGCATGCTTATCCCACCCCAGGAGTGTACACCTTCACTGTCCAACAATCCATCGATTGCTACACCTCCCTTTCCTTGGGCTTCAACAACATGCCAGATCATGAATTCTCATAGCTCTATAGTTGCTACTGGACTCCCTCCAGGAGAACTCACTTCTTCAACACACTCTCTCACCTGAAGAGAGTTGCTCACAGGCCTGACAACCTGTTTCTTCTATCCATTCTTCTATCCACGGGCATGACAACCCGCTTCTTCACTCACTCTCCTCCACACACGAGCACTGTGATGGAAACAACAAAAACTGGACGTGGGAAACGGTACAGACAGGACAAAACGCAAGCAACCCGCAGGGTACAAGTGTTGCAAGGGTATCAACTCAGGTTTGTTGCAGAGGTTTGGGGTCTTGGCATTCAACAATGGAAAGACTGGCTCACTGTCTGCTTGTTCAGTTCATCCGCGAGTTGGGGTAATGGATGGTCAGCATGGTCCGAAATCGTGAGAGTGGACAGAAGGGTGAGAATGGTTCGAATGCTCAACATGGCGAGAATGGTGAGAACGCCCCCCCCCCATAAATCTACATGTGTTTTGGATGACACTTGGCTCTCCAGGAGCACGTTCCCCCCACTTGGAACTCGTTCCCCCCACTTGGAACTTAGGATAAATTAATATCCTCTTTACAGCTTTTTAGAATAATAATATAATATTCTACTAGGCTCTTAAGCTTAGGCTCTTAGGCTCTACTCTTAGCCTCCTCCCTTGCCCAACCTAGTGGAGTTCAGTCCCCCGTACTCTTTCTTCATGGTCGCTCTACACACAGCGATGTTGTTATATTAATAATATGGATATTTACATGTAAAAAACAAACTCCTGGCCTTTAACACCTAGGCTCTCGGCCTAATCAACACATAAGCCTAAGCCTACCAGCTTATAAATACTCGGCTCACCAGCCTACAAAACATGTTACATTCGTAATTACAACCAGGGCTCGTCCTTGGGGTATTACAGGTTTCCAGCGTAGATATATTTATATGTGTGTGATTGCAATTATTTTCTTTTATTTGTTAAGAACCTGTGTGTGCACTGCATTAATGTAAAAGGTTTAAAACTTACGGTAGACTTCTAGGACTAGCTAAGTTTGTAGCCATCTTTCCAATTGAAAGTATTAGGATGTTTTCCAATTTCTAGGGCTTCTCGAATGATGCGAGTGGAGTTAAAAGGCACAAGCAAATAAGGTGTTTAAAATTGTGGGAATGTATAATATATATTTTTAATATTTTGTGAGAGCCAATAAGGTTTGGAATTTAACATTTCCTCTCTTCTACCTCTCAAATGAAAATTCAATAACAATTAGATGTTTTTCTTGCTTTTTATTTTACATTTTATGCAAATTTTTAGATGTCAATTTCTTTATTTGGGAATGAGCGTTGGGCGACAAGGTTGAAATTTTATCCAAGAATGAGTGTTTGACACCAAACAAGGTTGTAATTTTATCCAAGAATGAGTTGTCCACCATTTTATCATCAACTTGATTTGATTTCCCATCATTCTATCATAATAAATGTGATCCATAGGGTGTAACTCTGTTGCAGTGCAGATTATAAGGTACCCTCTTAGTGGCTTCAACTCTATAATAACTAATATGTACATAGGATGATGCAACTTCAATTCCCAAAGAAAATGGAAATGAACATTGATAATTGTGACATCTTGTCAATTGGGCCTAGCTTGAGTGGTTGTGTGATGGAGTGTTATCCTCTCCACCCAAGTTATATTCCCATAAGTGACATGACAAAACTTCAAGCTTCTACAAAATCCAGTTTAACCTGTGTACCATCTTAGAATTGAGGGGAAGTACCCAGTGGGTTTCCTCGAGAAATGCTTTACAAGGAAAAAAAAACAAATTGTGAAAACTTAGGCTTGTATCGCCATTGAATCAATATTTACATTATTTGAACTAAGCAAAATATATGTTTGAATGTCCCAATCTACACTTACAAAAATTATAAGATTATGAGAACAATCAACAAATTGCAAGATTCCAAGACATCTATGAGACAGTTTCTTGTGCTCATGGTTGAGTTTGAAACATATAATTAAGATTTACTCATAATTACATGTCACTCGCATAATTTCTCTCATTTCTCTCTGACAACAAGGATCAATACCTTGCATAGTTATAAATCATATAGAATTTATTTGCAATTTCACATTCTTGCACATTCTTATTCTATAAGGTTTGGAAACCTGGGTCAATGCCATCACTGTACCTCAACGATTGTGCATAATTGTTGAAGGTTGGAGCATTGCTAACAACACTAATATAATTAAAGATGAAGGTTATATCACATTGAAGAAAACAATATATTTTGTTAAATAAAATAAGATAAAAAATATTTGTATTTTACAATGAAAACTACCTTATCAACATTGTGTATGACTCTAATTGGTGTTGCTCCTCTACATGCACATCCTCTATGATAACCTTTAAATCCCAGATGCTTGTCATTGGTTCTTGTGATCCTCTCAAGGCCTCATAGTTCTCCTTGACATGCATGCCCATATTTATCCATTGCCCACGGTTTTCCTTAATGTGTGTGCAATCACCATTGCATGACTGGGCTTCAACAAGGATTGGCGCAGATAGGGGTTAGAAAGTCCACACCCTATAACATATGGACTCTTCCAATCATAGATGTTCCACCTGCCTCTTTGCACCTATGTCACCCATTCTGGTACACATCATCGAAGGTGTAATGCGGAGTCCATTTGAAGTGCCATACAAATCCTTGTCTTCCATTAAGGAGAATGTTCAAAAGCACTACACCCCTTTCAATCATATTCAATGCAATGTTACAATGAAAACTAATTCTATTGTAGACAAATACATGTCTGCATATTAGTCCCGGGTAATAGAATTATTTTGCTCATATTATTAAGAGAATTAAATCTCTTGATGGGATTCACCCATTTACATTTAAATGTTTCCATGAGATTCAACCATTGTTTCCCCCTGTTCACATTGGTAGATGTATCTCTATGTGCACATGGTATATATTCTCTTGCGTGTATAATATTCAACATAGAAATTATTTTGATGGTCGTTTCACATGGATGTTTCATTTCAAATGCGAGGTGCCACTAAACATCCTCATGATATGTTATTTGATTACTTTTGCAAACCATCATGGCCACTAAGTCAAGCTAGTGATCACAGGCCATTAAGTGTAGAATGATGTCCCACCTCTTGATACATGGTGGATGCTTGACACATTAAGTATCAAAGAAGCATCCTTGAAACATAATTCATTTATTTTTGGAAGACATCACAATCGTTAAATCAAATCAAAGGCCACACACAATTAAGTGCAAAATGGCATCTTGAAACATAATCCATTTACTTTTGGAAGGCATCACAATCGTTAAATCAAATTAAAGGCCACACGCAATTAAGTAAAAAATGGCATCCCATAGTCGACATATTAAATTCCAAAAAAAACATCCTCAAATAATAATTACATATAGAAACCATCGTAGCCATTAAATCAAATTGAAAATAATACCATTCACGGTTAAATAATGTCTCACCATTTAATAAGTGGTAGATGCATGATACATTAAAATCTAAAGAAACATCCTCTAAACATATTATTTGAATACTTTTGAAAAACTAATTTACATGACTATAATATTTGAAAAAAGAATTTGATCAAGGTTCGACCTCACTTTATGGGAAATTGAACTAGAATTTGCTCAAGCAAACAAATTGATCCAACTCTAATAACTAAAATATAAATTATAAATTTGAACTAGAATTTGTTCAATCAAACAAGCAAACAAATTGATGCAACCCTAATAACTAAAATATAAATTATAAATTTACAATTATATTTGTCTACAAATTTATTATTTATTATAAATGAAATTAAAAAAAGTTTTTTCTATTTTTGAAAAAAATAAATAAAATTTAAAGTTAATTATCTTTAAATAATCAAACTTCATACATTCCCCACATTAGGTTGCATTACTTTGAATTTAACAAAACAAAATTATCAATTTGAGCATACTCTGCAAATAATAAGTCAAAATTTCTTCGATCTTTAAACCTAGCATTGCATAAATCTTCGAACAAAATTCTTAAGAGTCTTTGAAAACAGAAATTCAACCAGAACTTACTTTCCAGTGATGCCGTTCACCATGATTACGAGGTGCTCGGGAAATGCCTTCCCATTGTTCAGCCGCAGCGGCGTCCCACACGTCCTCCCCGCCATTTCTGCTCCCTGAAACAATGGGGGCAATACCGATTCCATTATCGCAATTTTCCCTGTGACTTCCAGCCGGGGTGGGGTTACGAGGACCATGGGCACATGGAAGACAGCCAGATCTCTGCAAGTGACCGCCAATGGGCGCTTCGGCCGAGTTCGTTTTCGCTCCCTTTCTCTGGTTTGTTCCAGGCACGGCGCGCTATCGATTCTCACCCAGTCGATCGTCAGCATGAACAGAAGGTTCAAATCTGCAAGTAATTCTACGGCTATCAATGTGCACTCAGCAACAATTCAATTAATATGGTGTACGTTGGATATATATCGTGTGATCTAAAATGTTTGCCAATTTTTTACCCTTGAAATCGTTTTCGGAAATGCCGAATAAACCCCGCGGTAAAAAGTTTGGACTATGTGGTAGGTACCGTCCAATCTTACCTTTACCATCGAAGTTGTTTTCAGAAATACAGGGTAAATCCCCGCGGCAAAGTTTTTGGACTGCCGTCAATCGCGGCGCCGATTTTGATCCGGGATCTTTTAGAAGAAAATTATGAGAGATTCGGTTTGATTCAAAGATAGGAAGGATGTCGAGTTATATATTACCACGTGGACGCCTCTCCGAGAAAATTAGATGTTGAAATGTTGTATTTAACTTATTTTGATGTTGACATGTTATCAGTATACAAAGTTTGGTGCTTACTACAAATTTATATATAGTTGGATTTCGGTAAAAAAAAGTTATTTCGTAGAATAGTTAGATTCGCAGATTTGAGTGATTATTTCTGTATAATCTGAGTGCTCCAGGGGTTTTCAGCAAGCTGAATCCATTTCTGCATTTAGAAGTGGATTTTGAACAACAAAAAATAGTGATTTCGTGCAAATTTATATCGCCAAATTCTGACGAAAAAAGTCATTTCGTAGAACAGTTAGACAACTCCTTTATGATAATTGTAGTCTAAACGTTCTACTAAATGATGAATTTTTCTGGGGACATTTGTCCGAAATCCAACGAGAAATTGTTAGATTCGCAGATTTGAGTGATTATTTCTGTATAATCTGAGTGCCCCAAGGGTTTTTCAGCATGTTGAATCAATTTTTGCATTTAGAAGTGGATTTTGAACAACAAAAAATAGTGATTTTATGCAAATTTATATCGCCCAATTCCGACGAAAAAAATAATTTCGTAGAATAGTTAGACAACGCCTTTATGATAGTCGTAGTTTAAATGTTCTATGAAATATCGATTTTTTCGGGGACATTTGTCTGAAATCCTGCGAGAAATTGTTTGATCCATAGATTTGAGTGATTTTTCTGTATAATCCGAGTGCCCCGAGGCTTTTTTAGCATGTTGAATCCATTTTTGCATTCAGAAGTGGATTTTGAACAACAAAAAATAGTGATTTCATGCAAATTTATATCGCCCAATTCCGGCGTAGAAAGTCATTTCGCAAAACAGTTAGACAATGCCTTTAGATTGTCGTAGTTTAAACGTTCTACAAAATGACGATTTTTTTCCAGGGACATTTGTCCAAAATCCCATGAGAAATTGTTAGATCCGCAGATTTGAGTGATTATTTATGTATAATCTGAGTGCCCTAGGGGTTTTCAGCGTGCATTTCTACATTCATAAGTGGATTTTGAAGAACAAAATATAGTGATTTTGTGCAAATTTATATCGCCAGATTCCGGCAAAAAAAAGTCATTTCGTAGAACAACTAGACAACGCCTTTATGATAGCCATAGTCTAAACGTTCTACTAAATGATGATTTTTTCCGGGGACATTTGTCCGAAATCCGACAAGAAATTGTTAGATTCGCAGATTTGAGTGATTATTTCTGTATAATCCGAGTGCCTTAGGGATTTTTCAGCATGTTGAAGCCATTTCTGCATTCAGAAGTGGATTTTGAACAACAAAAAATAGTGAATTCGTGCAAATTTATATCGTCGGATTCTGACGAAAAAAACCATTTCGTAGGACAACGTCTTTATGATAGTCGTAGTCTAAATGTTCTAGGAAATGATGATTTTTTTCGGGGACATTTGTCCGAAATCTGGCGAGAAATTGTTAGATCTGCATATTTGAGTAATTATTTCTATTTAATCCGAGTGCTCCAGGGGTTTTTCAGATTGTTGAATCCATTTCTGCATTCAGAAATGGATTTTAAATAACAAAAAATAGTGATTTAGTACAAATTTATATCGTCGGATTCCAACGAAAAAAGTCATTTTGTAGAATATTTAAACAATAGCTTTATGATATATATACATTTTACTATTTATTAAATATATGAAAAATAGGTATTTTTCACAGTTTAAAAATAATGGGAGGGAAAATAATATTTTTGTATTGAGTAGTCTAAATACACGACGAAGTGGTCTTTTTCACAAATTTAAAATAATAAAATAGTGTTTTTTTTTGGAAATTTAATTAAAATTATTTTGAATTAATATTAATATTATAATATTTAGTTATTCTAAAAATATTAAAGTATTAGTGTGTTGAAAAAAAAAACAATTAAAAACAATAATTTTATAAATCCAAAATTGTGATTTTAGGAAAGAAAAAAATAAATAAATGAAAAACAAAAAAAATCTTCTCCTTTATTATACCTGTCGATAGGCATGGTATATAGCTTTGAGTTAGGCTTGATTTTCTATTAGTTCATGGTTGACCATAAAATATACATCCATTTATCCAAAGTTTTAAAAAATATTTATTTATTTTAAATTTTAAATCTCATTTATGTGATATCTTATTGGCCAAAAACTTTGAAGTCTTATTGCTACCTTCACTTCCCCCAATGTTATTGTAATAAATATTTCTTGTTTTTTAAATTCATATTGTCAAAAGTTGGGGGGGCCATCTTGTTAAATAAATATGGTTGTTCTCATAGGTACCTTTTTCCTAGGCACATTTAAATAAAATAAAATAATATTTTGTATGTAGGATTTAAATGGATGACAATTGTATTTTTTCTTTCACAATTATTTGAGTGTTAAAGTTAAAATAAAATAATATAATATTTTGTACAATTCATTTAATTCAAAAGTTGATGGCATTTGTATTTTTTCTACAATTTTTAAAAGGGTTAAACTTAAATATAAGTTTATTTTTATATTACAAATTTTGAGTGTTAACCTTAAATATAAGTTTGGACGTTTACAATGTATCTAAATGTTTTATGAGTAGGTTTTACAGATCATTAAAATAATGTGAAGGGATATTAGTTGATATACCTACAGCTTGCCGTATATAGTATTGGATATTCTATTGATCGTCTATTAGCTGGGTTTTGACCAAAATAATTTTGAGCATTTTAAAGGTATAACTTATTACAATTTGATTTTTTATTTTTTTAATTATTTTAAAACATTTTCTAAATTGTGATTGGTTGTTCAAATGCATCTCTTATTTCCTACTGGTAAGGACTAAGCCAGTGGGGCATGGTACCATCGCATTGTGTTAAATACCTATATGTCTTAAACTTAAATATAAGTTTTATTTTTATATTACAAATTTTGAGTGTTAACCTTAAATATAAGTTTGAGCGTTTTACAATGTATATCTAAATGTTTTATGAAATTGGGTTTTTTTAGATCATTCAAAATAATGTGAAGGGATATTAGTTGTTATACCTACCGCTTGCCGTGATATATAGTATTGGATATCCTATTGATAGTCTATTAGCTGGGGTTTGACCAAAATAATTTTGAGCATTTTTAAAGGTATAGCATTACAATTTGATTTTTTTATTTTTTTTAATTATTTTAAAACATTTTTCTAAATTGTGATTGGTTGTTCAAATGCATCTCTTATTTCCTACTGGTAAGGACTTCATCGGCAGGTATAAGCTGCCATGCAGCCTTGTTAAATACCTATATGTCTTCATTGTAGACTTGCTTTGTTATTCTTAGTTAAAAATGTGACCCACCTAGCACCTAGCTACTTTTGGTCAAAATGTGATTATTATTTTTAATTTTTTAAAACTTTCTTTATGTAATGGAAAGTGTTTACCCTTCTTGAATTT
The DNA here is from genome assembly GCA_010110895.2 of Picea sitchensis. NCBI lineage: Eukaryota > Viridiplantae > Streptophyta > Pinopsida > Pinales > Pinaceae > Picea > Picea sitchensis. The sequence continues at coordinate 229,908 of SNQJ01S0026692.1, read as the reverse complement.
TCTCTAAACCATAAGCACAAGAACAATTCACAAAGTTCAAATGTTTTTTTTTAGAATTGAACCTTGGTAAAGTTCAAATGTTTTGTTAGGGACAATTGAACCTTGGTAGGGGCATTGATAACACCAAAGTGCTTTCATTAACTAGGGAAACTCCCATTGATATTAAAAGTTTTACAAAATAAAAAAATGTACGAAATAGTGTTTGCTCAACTTGTATTTTTAAATGGAGCTTGTTAAATCGATGAAAGCACGTCGATTCTAGTGCACCAAGCAAGGTCTAAATATACACAATGACATGTTCAATCCTCGTGGGCCACTTCTATTTGTACTTTTGTTGGCACTAATCCTTGCATTTGCATATGGGTCCAAGCGCAAGTTAACTATACCAACAATGCATTGTAATTAACATTCAATTTTATTTAATCTAAAGTGACTTAATGAAGTCCATGTTAATGGATGAATAGAAAAATACAAATACTTGATAATCTACATAATTGGACGAGTAGGAGAAATTTTATAATATGAATATGTCATTTTCCTCTTCTATCATTAAATATATTTTAAGTTTTTAAGTAGTTTAAACTTCATTAGTCAGGGCACTAGCCAAAGCTATAGAAATCTCATATAGGAAACCAAACAACAAGAGTCTCAAGATCTCCAAGCACGAGCAATATAGCTCAAAATTCACACTAAATCTCCTTGAATCCTCCCACATATGTGAGTGTATCGACAAACTTGGGTGGGTACCTTCGGCATAGTGAATTAATCTAAAAATTAAAATTAGGCAAATTGAGAGTGATAATCTACATAATTGGACGAGTAGGAGAAATTTTATAATATGAACATGTCCTTTTCCTCTTCTATTGTTAAATATATTTTAAGTAGTTTAAACTTCATTAGTCAGGGCACTAGCCAAAGCGATAGAAATCTCATATAGGAAACCAAACTACAAGAGTCTCAAGATCTCCAAGCACGAGCAACATAGCTCAAAATCCACACTAAATCTCCTTGAATCCTCCCACATGGGTGAGTGTATCGACAAACTTGGGTGGGTACCTTCGGCATAGTGAATTAATCTAAAAATTAAAATTAGGCAAATTGAGAATATTTTGGGCCACAAAATTCATTTTTTTTTTTAATTTCAATGATTTTTTGAGGCAAGCAAATTGTTCCATTAATTTTGAGGTGAAAAATTGAATTTAGTTTAGTAAATGATTCATGATCGACCCAAATCCAAATTAAGCCAAATTATTCATATGAACCGCATTTTGTTGAAATGGCATCATAGATCCTTTGATTCAATCAAACTTGGTTATAAATAGGGTCTCCACACCTATTAACCATTTAGATCATGACCATGGTTTGATATGTACATGTGCTAATGGTTTACAAATCACCCCTTTGAATAAATTTGAAACATGAGTAGAGATTTACAAAGGAGGTGAGTGGTAGAAGCTCATTAATTAATAGGTGAATGGTAAAAGCTCATTAATTAGTCTTTTTGTTTTCTTGAATGAAGGTTGGCCTTACCCACACAAGCATGAGTGCACTACATATGAAATCCAAATCATTACATGTGACCACCAACTCATGCAATGCAAAGTTTCCAAGGACATTGTTGGTCATGTTGTGACCTAACAAGGCTCATTCACATAGCTTACAAAGTTGTAATTTGTATATGACAAAATAACATATAAAACCCTGCGAAATAAATTTCCTCCTAAGAAGAAATTTGTGTACCCCGATATAAAAATACACCCTTAAATTTTTGTAGCTCTAGATAATTTTGAAGTTTTGGACCCTTGTCCTTAGATCATTATACCACATGAGTTGCGCACATTTTGCAATTCTTTTAAAAACAATCTTATAGATATTGGTCTTAGAATGCCTCGCATTGTTTTTTACATTCCCTTCACCAAAAATTGTATTCTACTTTAGTATGACATGACCCCAACCAATCCATCCCGATGAGAATATTATAAGATCTGAGAATTAAAATAGTTAGATCAACATAATTAGTGATTTTAGTCATCTCAATTAGACCTCATTCTACAACTTCACTTCCATGCCTCTAAGTTCCCATGGCTAGTTGAACTAGCTAAGTTTTGACATGTTTATATTGCTTAATAATGCAACTCTCAACTAGCTTAGGTGTAGTATAAATGTCTATGGCTTCAGGGTCAACTAAAACTAAAATAAATTGATTTTCAATCTTACCTTGGATCTCAACCTTGGAAGATTGATGATTAGTTTGATGGTCCTCCAATGCTACATATATCCTAGGTGCATACACCACATTCTCCATTATTTTTGCTCCATGCACTTCTTTGATAACTCTCTTTGGGGAATTATTTGTCAAGTTCTCCTCCCCACATATAAAACATCGAAGGAGCTTTGTCTTCTTCCATGAGGCTTAATGGGTTGTGTCTTTCTTTGAGCAAGTTTGCTAAGTGGAAAATGATTTTGGTTATCCTAAAAAAAATGTGGCTTATATCTTTTTCACCTTCTATCTTCTTTGTCCTCTTTCATGTCCTTTCACTTCTTACAAAAACTATGTTTATTTTTTATGTGATTAGTTTTCGTGGAAAAAAAGAATTGGGGCATTATGGTCTGTCTCAGAAATACAATTCAGGCCATTCTCCATCCCATTAGTAAGAACAAGATTTGTTGGTACCTTGCCAACACCACACAATTATCTGCAAACAACAACTTGCTCACATATGCATACCCTACCCCCCACTAGAATTGAATTCGCGACCTCCAAATAAAAAACATGTATTCCTAACTATTAGGCCCACTCAAGTTATACATTTTTTATGTGATCCTATTACAATTAACTTTCTTAAATGCTTAATTTCCATAAGCATAATCCAATCATCTAAAGAAACGATTCACTTCAACTTCTCTTTAATATATTTCATGGCTATAAATTTCTAATATTCAATTACAAACATTAATCTATACGTAAGATCATGAAATTCATTTGCGTTTTGTTTCTTTATTTATGTCATAAGAGCATTTATATTATGAACAATGAACTATTGGGATTTGTCTACACAAACAATGAAAATATGCCAATTATCATCCATTTCGTTATTTTGTTTATGTTTTCCTTGTATGTTGAGAACTAATTATTTTCCATCTAGGACTCTTGACCTCCTCCAATCCCTACCTTCAACATGACACATGGATGTTCACACTTAGTTTGGGAAATGTGCATTACCATCTCCTCCAACGTCACCCACAGATCACCAAAGCAGTAACACCACCACCTTGGCCGGAGCAACAAAGCAGGTTGCACCTTTCCTCCCCACACATCATCTCCATTGTAGAGATTTCTTTATCTCATGCTCTCCATCATTCTCAAACACCATGGGGCTTTCCTCTTTACTCTATCGATATACATTTTAGGCCTAAATGTTGCTCTACATGGGAATGATTGTTCCAAGTTCCTAGTATCACCCACTTTGGTTTACTCGGTTCAGTTATACAAGATAATCTTTACCTCCGTTGGAAAATAAATAATACACACACACTTTAATTTTTTCTACGGATGGGTTGTTATGTTTTTTTTTTTTTAATTTGAAAAAAATATAAATAAATAATCAATAAAAATTGATATTAATTATAAAAAATAATCAAACTTCATACATTCCCCATGAGGTTGCATTACTTTGAATTTGACCAAAAAAAATTACCAATTTGAGTAGACTCTCTAAATAATAGATAATAATAAGCCAAATATTCAACAGTGTTCCTTGAACAAAATTCTTAAGAGTCCATGAACAAATTGAACAGAAATTCAACCAAAACCTACTTTTCCAATGATGTCGTTCACCATGATTAGGAGGTGCTCGAGAAATGCCTTCCCATTGCTTGGTCGCAGCAGCGTCCCACACGTCCTCCCCGCCATTTCTGCTCCCTGAAACAACGGGGGCCATACCGATTCCATTATCGCAATTTTCCCTGGGACTTCCAACCGGAGTGAGGGTATGAGGACCATGGGCACATGGAAGATAGATAGATCTCTGCAAGTGACCGCCACTGGGCGCTTCGACCAAGTTCGTTTTCGCTCCCTTTCTCTGCTTTGTTCTAGGCACGTCGTGCTATCGATTCTCACCCAGTTGATCGTCAGCATGTACAGAAGGTTCAAATCTACAAGTAATTCTCCAAGTTCAATTTTAATAAATAATTAATTAAAATTGTCCTTATAATAAATAATTCTTCGGGTTCAAGGTTCAAATCTGCAAGCCATTCTCCAAGTTCAAATCTGCAAGTAATTCTCTGGGTTCAATTTTAATAAATAATTAATTAAAATTGTCCTTATAATAAATAAAAAAACTATGTTATTAAGGCTTGAACTTGAATATATGATTTCATAAATAAAACCAGGAAGACACTTGAGCTTGGTCATTAGATAACATAACATTGAAAAATGGCTTTGCGGTCATGCTTATCACTGCAGGCCTAAAAAAGCCCTAATCGTCTTCTTTGTTGGCTACAACAGTCATGCTTCTCTCATGCCTCCAACTTAGGTCTTTTCCAAACAGCAAGGGTTCTTTTTCCACGGTTCTTTTCGGTGATGACTATGGCAATATATGAGGACATCATCAATTATTCCTTGGACCCAGCAGAGTAATAATCGAAGATGTTCGGCATCGGTTTCGACATCGGTCTCCCTATCTTCTCTCAGATTTGTTGATGGGTATGTCTCTCCCAACCCTATAGAAATCCTGTCTTTGGAAAGGTCTGTTTTCTCCCAGGGTTTTCTCTCTCTTGACGATTCAATGGTTTATTCTGTGGACTCCCCCCTTCCCTTCACAACTTCTCCTCAAATATCTTGGCCACAAACAACTCCCTTTGTTCCTTGTTCCCTCTTTGACAGTCTCCCTGTGGGAATCAACATTGGAGATAGCTTGGGCCTAGATAAAGACTTCCTCCTCTCTTGTCTTTACCCTAGTTTGAATTTGCCCCAACCCCTAGCCATTGGAGCCCTACCCCATAGTGTCATATTTATAGCGTCTAGTCTCGCCCCATCAAACCTAAATGGTTGGGGCGACTCTTTGGATGAGTTGGGGATGACTTTGGTCTCTTCTCCTATAGAAAGGCCCTCTCCAAAAGGATCAACAAGCAAGGGGTGGCGACGAAACAAGTATGTCTCGACAACCTCAAAAGAGTCTAACCTGTTTTTTGGTGAAGACATAATGATAGCAGAGGATATTTAAATGGCAGATAAAACTCTCATCGGGAAAGTTTATGGCCGAAACTTCAATCCAGAAAACCTCCAGTCTTAGATGGACGCATATTGGGGTTCTTCATATAACCCTCCTCCGAGGATAAGTCGCTTATCAAAAGGGTGGTTTATGATTATTTTCTTTGAAGTCTCATAAGCTGGAAAAGCTCTGTAGTGTGGTTGGTGTATTGACTCCTCCCCAGTTCTCCTAAAAAAATGGGAACCCACCTTTGATGTCGATAATGAAAAAATGGATACTCTTGCAGTTTGGGTTTGACTTCCTGGACTCCCTTCGTTGTATTGGTCCCTCAAAAGTTTTCAACATATTGAGAATATGCTTGGAAAATTATTGGTTGTAGATATGTCTTTCAAAGAGATTGGGGAAATGTCTGTGGCTGGTATACTTGTAACTCTAAACATTAGAGGGGGATTACAAAAGTAATTTAAGATGACTGACAGAGGTCACACCATAACTCAAATCTTGGACTATGAAGGGTTACCATTTAGATGTTGGTGTTGCCACGAACATGGCCACATTGTTAAGGACTGTCCCCTTCCATTCCAAGGGCACGAAGGAAAATCTCCAGCTTTTCAGACTCGAAAACGTCCTGGTGTGCTGGAAAATGAGGGCTCCAACTCTCTTCCTACCTCGACTTATGGATCTTCTTAATCGGCCCCTTTGCCACATAGTCTGAGGCGGGTTGCATAACTTCAGACATTGGTTTCAAATGAGAACAAGACTACTTTGGTACCACATCAACCAGATGCGGGACTCATGGACTCGCCATTACCAGGGATGCTTCCCCTTCAGGAACTTGGCTCTTTTCTTGGTATGCATCTCTCCATTCCTGATCTCATTAATGGTTTAATTCATTCATTAAATTTCCTAAAGTTGGATACTCCCCCCTCCATTCGGGACATCCCCTTCCCTACATCTCCGTCATTCGGGGATGATTCTTTTTCCTCCCTATCCATCTCCAACCCAATCGCCTCTTTCTCCCTCTTTCTTCCCTCCTCTCATGGCTCTAACAACCCTTTTTCATCAGATGAACTCTGCTCCATGGGCTCAGAAGACACAACCATACGATTCCACCTTCGGAACCAAAATATTGTATTGGAGTCCGGTGGTGCTGGTTTGGGTCCAAATCTCGACGGGCATCCTCAGAAAAAGGGGAGGGGCCTAACCTCCCATCTCTCAAAAGCACAAAGGTGTGCCTTAGTCGATATCGCATATGGACGTCAATGTTCAATTTTCGGGGCCCTTAGAGCAGCGCGAGCCCAAAATTGGGTTCCCCCATGAAGATTATATCTTTTAACTACACAGGAGTGGTGAGATCCTAGAAGAAACTCACCTTGAAGCGATTGATCTTGTTGAATCATCCTCAGTGATACTTCTTCAAGAAACTTTGGTGGAGGAGGATTTAATGACTAGGATGTTGGAGACTTTACTTCCATCCTGGAATTTTGTTGGATCTAATGCAATTGGTTGGTAGGGTGGGTTGGCGATTAGTTGGAACTCATGACTCGTCAAAGTTTCAAACTCTTTGGGCTTTTGATTCTTGCATGGGAGTGGATCTGCTAATAGAAGGAATGGGCCTAAAGTTCTGGGTTCTAAATGTTTGTGGTTCATATTCTGATCGGGCCCCCTTTTCGGAATCTATACTCAACAAACATTTGCTCTAAACAACGAACCTCATCCTTGGGGGGGGGACTTGAATTTTTCTTTGGGGAAGCGGAAGTTTGGGGCCCAAATGCTCGCCGAGAAAATCAAACCGCTCTTTTCACCCACCTTCTAAATGAACATGGGCTCATAGACATTGCTCCTCTAAAGCGCCCCCCTACCTAGAGAAATTGACGATCGAGGGATGCCCGAATTTCCAAACGCCTCGACCGCTTTCTAGTCTTAGAATCTATTATGGACCTCCATGTCTAGCTCAATTGTGGGTGGGATTTTGTGGTGTTTCTTACCACTCCCCAGTTTGGCTCTAGTTGAACAGGGGTCCCAAGAAGCATGCCAGTTCCTTCAAATTCAATGCAACCTGGCTAGCTGATGAAGAATTTCATAATATTGTCAAGGAGAATTGGGTTCCTTTTGATCAGGGCTCAGACATCCGGACAGCAATCCACTTTGTCTTTATTATAGCACAAGTTGTAGGTTGGGAAAATCTCGACCCAACCACAAAAGCATGTGCTACAACTATGGGACACTACACCCAATGTCACCTCGATGTAGGTCCCACACTTTGGGGGTGACTAAGGTCACTCCTGGGAGGCGATCTCGGAGACCCTAGGGGGAATGAGAAGGATGAAGGGAAGTGTAAGGAGAAGTCCCCTGGAAGGTCAAGTGATGGAAGAATAGATTGGTTGAAAATGGTAAGTGAAAAGAAGTAAATGGATACCAAGTAAAGAGATAGTTGTTGATGCACCTGTACCTGGCCGAGACACAAGTGTTATCACTGAAAAATCGTCTGCAACATTGCACACAATGGTTGAATAAATACATCAATTCCAACAATAATTAGTACACCTACATCACCAAAATCCATCAAAAATGCACAAAACTATACACTTGGTTCAAAAATCAAAGTGCGCAAATTCATCAAAGGAAGCACGCGCACTGTGCGCAGAATGTGCGGGCCAACAAAACCCTAATCGCGCACTGTACGCAGAATGTGCGGGCCAACAAAACCCTAATCGTGCACTGTACGCAGAATGTGCAAGATGCATGACTATCTACAAGAAAACCCACACACTTCTCATGAACGACGCATTTATGAATCTTGTCGGCCTCTCAACCACTTCCATTCTTACCCCCAACACGATTTGACACTCATATCTGAGCGAAATCTATCTTGGAGGTTGGTCAAGGGATAGGAAGTGCCCTAAAAGGCCCCTTGTTCATACTATGAACCAGTTGTATCTTGCCATGAATGGACACTATAAATATGTGCCATGGGTGTGCTAGAAAAATAAGAACTTCAAGGTATTTTTATGTTGCAAGAATTCTTCTTGGAGAATCCTCTTTTCTCTTTGAATCATTCAAACTCTATAGCAAGGGCCATTCCACTCACCTCTTTAGAGGATTGACATTGTATTTCTTCACCATTGTCACTTGCCATTGCATGAGGAGAAGAGCTCTCTATTAGGGAACTCAAGATCCCTCCCAAGAAGGAAGACGGGATTCATAAGTCCATGCCTTTCTCTACGGTGCTAGCCTATCAATACATTGATCCATTGGTAGCTATATGACTAGTTCTTGCAAGCTTCTCTAACATTTATTTCCTTTTTTTTTTTTTTTCCTTGTTTCATGTGTATTTGGTTATCTAATCAACTAACAAATCTCTGTCTTGTTTAGCTGGCTTAAATAGGCAAGTAAGTGTTGTAGTTTTGCTCACTCATGTGATAAAACCAACACAACATATTGGCGACCATACTGGGGATGGGAATCAAATTCCTCCCTATTTGAGTCTCGAGAGCACTTCTTTCTAATCGTTTGGATATTTAGGTACCAAAACCGGCCTAATCCAGTCTTCCAAAGTCAGAATTCAGAGCTAAGGCAAGAGAATTCCATCTTGAAATCTCTTTTTTGACTCGTGACAGGAAGTGTGCGGCTTTCGAGGCACATAGATGTGCATTCTTCTCACTCTGCACCCTATGCGTGCAAGAGACTTCGTAAACCCACACATTATGCGCGCTTAATGTGACTGATAGAACTATAGCCCGCACACAAGTTCAATTTTTGGCAAATTGTAAGGGTTTTATGAGTGGTTTGAGGGTCCCTTGCCTTTAGATTTTAATTTCCTGCACTTTGTAAAGCAATCACACTTCACTTAGAGTCCTTTCTTACAAGGAAGGTTAGCTAACATAAGCACATAGGGGTAAAAAGAATCACAATTCTTCTCTTTGCTTTGTTTCCACATGGATGGCTCATTTGGCATTTAAAACTTTGAGTTAAAGTTATTGTTTTTTCAAACACAAATCAACTAATTTGGGACTAGAAATCAGTTTTAACCCTCAAGTATGTTGTTCCTCCGCACCCAAGTGTGATATCGGGAATCAGAAAAGGTGGTTGAAAGGAAATTTCATCTCCGTTAAAAATAATAAAAAATAAAAAAAAATCATTAGGAGAGGACAAAACCCCCCTAGGGTACCTTTTAGTTTTGAAAAATATATTAAAGCTTTGTAAGGGCCCATACATGCTCACATGTTTACAATCTTAAGATAGTTTCTAAAAGCTTTCTTAGTCTAGACAACACTTAAGGAAAGTTTAAAAAGATCAAGTAACGGGCCCATACATGCCCACATGTCTACAATCCTATGATAGTTTCAAAAGCTTTCTTAGTATATACAACATTCTAGGGAGTTTAAAGGATCAAGTAATGACCCATATGTTCACATTTCTAGTTCTTTGGGGCTTTAAATATTCTGCAATGTTGTACCAAAGAAACATAGTAAGCTAGGTAAGAAGATTTGTAAGGACCACATGAAGTCCATATGTTGCAATCTTACACTTAACTTATTAAAAATATTTTGCACACTTTACACTTTCTTGCACACAAAGCCACTCATCACACACATTATTTCTATTAGAATAGTGGAGGTCGAAGTAAGTTTTCCTTTTAAGTACCCACAAAGTACTTCAAAGGAACTCTGAAAGATCTGACTACTTCTTTGGAAATTGTCCACACCAATTTAATTCAAAAGAGGTTGGTCCATGATCCCAATTTCTCAGCCCACTCCATCTAAAAAATTTCTAAGAACGCACTAAATTTTTCCTCCACAGGAGGTGCCTAAAGAATTTTTTTAGTCTAGGTAGGATCTCAGGGGTAGGCATCCAAATAACCCCCCGTTATCAGGTTCTCACATTTTGAAACAATAGAAGTTGAGAATATGGATCTTTCAAATCCTCCAAATCAAGTGTTCCTATACCATAAGATAGGGAGATACCCGTGAAGGGTCGAAGGCCGAGGTTTGGTTGTTCTGCGCATCCATCCTTGAATCACCCATCTCTTCTGAGGGTATCCAACCCGTGACCCATTTTTTAGGCTGAAAATGTAAATGTTGCACTTTGACCGAGGTACTTAGTGGCCAAACATAGGATATCTACCCAAGTGGTGGTTGTGAGCTGCAATCGCACCTTGGTCAGATTTTGTGTGGCTATTGGGAAATATCGCAAGCTCTTTCGGGATATCCACCCTCTACCCCTCATTATAACTAACTACTTCAATCTTCACTAGTTCCTCTTTCAGTGGATTCAGACCCCACTGTCGAGTGCTATTGGAAGGCCCAGTGCTAAATTGAGTGGAAGAATGATAGGTCTTTTAGGACACAAGCATTTATTTTTGCTTTTCCCCCACGCGAACAAAATCTACCTATCCACATGCTTCTTTATTTTACAGTTGATTTATGTATGATGTTCATTTGATTACATGCAATTGTGAGTTATACTATTTTGTGAAGGTCAAAAATATAAAAATCTTTGGTTCATTTATTTCTCTCTTGTCACCATTTGCACACATTCACTTTGCTAGTCGAAACCATAGGGGAACCACAGAATCCACTTCGTTCTAGATGCTTGCAGAATCTCCCTCCTATTCTAGGAGGGGTCCCTAGTCTCTCCAACTCACCGACTCCACCATCTCACACCCTAGTGAGTGCTACTGTCTTGGGATTGGCTTTACTTGGTTCCACTTTGCTTGGGTCAAATACACAAGGCAATCCATCTATTGGTTCTCCTTCACAAGGAGGCGAGGGACAAACTTCTTCTCAAGGGAGAAGTACAAACCCAACAAATCCCTCTCAAGGGACAGGTCCATTACCTACACACACAATGGTTGGAACTAATCCTCCACCAAATCCCCCTTTTCCATACTTGGCATTCCTTAACATTTATGATTTAACCAACCTCACGAATGACCCCATTTTACATGATGCCACTTGGTCCAATATGCCTACCAAGTTACCTTCAGACATTCCGAAGTTTGAAGGAAAACCACGGGAAGACCCCGCTAACCATGTTATGACCTTCCACTTATGGTGCTCTTCAAAGAACATCATGGATGATTTTATCCGCTTGAGGTTATTTCAAAGAACTCTCACTAGTTCATCAACCAAATGGTATGTGGACGAAAAATCAGGGTCCCCTGTGACCTTTGAATCATTGGCCAAGGACTTTTTGTCCTTTTTCCAATTACTAGTTCATCATGACACTAGCTTTGAACTTATCTCCAAGTTCAAACAAACCACTGCTATCCATATCGCCGACCACATCCATGAATGGTGTCGGCGACGTAGTTTGTATAAAGCAGAAACTACCAAAGAACAACGTCTTGATTGGTTTCTTAAATCACTCATCCTTGTGATTGCAAAGGATGTAGCATCCACTTTTCCTCAATCAAAAGAGGAAGCCATCAACAAAGCCCAACAATTTGACCTCATATATGCCCAATCAGGTACTTGTACACAGTATTGTCTGATGCACCCAAACCCCTACCATTTGGCTAGGACAAACCTGAGGTTTCTCACACTATGGATGGGTTGATTGGTTCTATGACACACCTCAACCCTTATGGCCACACATCATGCACTTATGGTGCAAATAAGTACCCTCAACCATATGGAGGGACGTCTTATTACCCCCCTCCCACCCACCAATAGTCATATCTCATGGCTCCCTCTCTGTCGTTGGGGGGACCCCCACTAGTACCCCTAATGAATCCAGTCTCTCAACCAAGTACAGTTCCACCCCCAACCCCCTTCTATAACCCCTGCAGTAGTGGAAGTACTTCAACTTCCTATACACCATATGGATCATCTCCACAAAACAATCCATATTTTCCATTTCCTGGTCCTCCCCAACCAGTTTCTTCTCCACCAAGACAACCACATGTCGGTGTTAACTTTGTTTATCCCTCTCCTATTCAACAGGTTCATTCTTTTGAATAGTTGAATATGACAAATCCAGCTCACCAGCCGAATAATTTCAAGAAGAAAGGAAAAAATCAAAACAATATCAACTCGGGACCTGGAGGAAATAACCCCCAACCAAACCATCTCGTTGGGGTAAACCAAAATCAAGGCAACCAAAACCCCCAAGGGGGAAACAATAACAATCAACCACAACAAGGGAAGAACAATAATCTATGAGATGATTTCCCTTGTGCTCTATGTGGTGAGTATGGACATTATACTCACCACTGCCCCCAAATTGTCGATTACAAATAGATGAAAGAATCCATGAACATACAACGCCCTCTGACACCACCTGCCCCTCAGTAGGCCCCACAACATTATTTGCAACCACCACCTCCAGTCATTTTGCAAAACCCCATTCCACACCAAGATGTGATCAATACCCAACAAGAGATAAACTCTGCCCCACCACAAATGGGGCAATATCAAAACCTAGGTTCCACTCAACCCGAAAATCCCGCCGATCACAATATAGTCCATACCAATGAAGAAGAGATTCTTCTGCAAACATGAAATAGTCCATACGGCATGCTTCCTGACTCTACACCAACCACCTCAGAAACAACTCCAGCTACAGCAAGAAAACCATTGATGATCCCACGTCCTAACATAGAACCAAATCGTTGTATACCCTGCATGTGTTTACGACGAAATGTACATAACGCTCATGCTACAACAACCCATAATTACAGTCTGGTCGACAACTTATAATAGTCTTCTGCAACCATGTCTTTATTGGAGGTACTCCAAACCTATCTGTCTCAGCACAAATCCTTGCTTTCCGCCTTGGGGGCAATCGACCCAGCTGATACTCGACTAATCACCTTTGATTTGGATAGCGGAGAACCATGCCTCCCTGCTCTGGTATCCTTTCAGATACAAGTTAAGATCCAAAACATCACAATTCATCGGTGCATCATCGATGAAGGTGCATCAACATGCATCATGTCCAAAGTAGTATGACAGAAACTCAACTCACCTGAGCTAGTACCATTTGCCATCACCCTGAGAGCTTATGATGGTTGACCATCATCCCTTGAAGGGCTCTTCCAAAATGTCCCCATAGAACTTGGGGGGAAAACCATCATCATCGACATTGAAGTTATTGACTCCCCACTTGATTACAATATCTTGTTCATACATAGCTACATGTATGCTATGAAGGTGATAGCCTCTTCTGTGTTTTGTACGATGATGTTCCCCCATAATGGGAAAATCGTCACCATTGACCAACTTACACATTATGAGCCCAATCATTCAGCCAGCATTGATAACATCCTCCCACTTGTTCGTGCTAGCTCGGATGCTTTTCAAGTCATCGACATTGGCCCTGGAATATTCAAAGACCCATCTTTGTTAGGAACTTATCATGGAGCACCACCTCTCCTCGAACCTTCTATTTCAACACAAGTGTGTATAGTGTCCTCTAACGGAACATATATTGGAGACAATACTCCTCTCACTAAGGCCCCTCCCCACATCGAAGTTCCACTAGTCGGAGAACCACTACCTCAGGAATTCCCTGAAAACACCACTGCACCACTTGTCCCAGATCCCCCCCCCCC
>SNQJ01S0026692.1:204265-215985 GCA_010110895.2 Picea sitchensis | reverse complement strand
TAACTCCACTCCCTCCCCGAGCTCAACCTCCTTACGCACTATTTGAAAGAGAAGGACACCCCACTAACAGACGTCTTACTCTTCCCGAGTTACCCAATCTTATCCAGATCCCTAAAGCAACCCCATTGCTTGCCACTCCCCCAAGTACATCCACCACTACTAAGGAATCCTCAACCACATGCAAGAAAGGGTTAAGAACCAATTTTGTTTGTGCCATATGTTCAGAATATGGCCATTGCACTCATCATTTCCCATCTCCACCTCAATTCCGCCATACATTAGCCATAGTATGCCACACATCTCGGCTCGAACCCTCTCCAACACTCCCTATTGATTCTCACATTACTGACATACGTTATATTTCGTCGTCAGTCCATGAGCGAATGAGATATCATCCACAATGACTTGACATTTGGTTTATGTCCAACAAGCCATCACACCCCGTACATGATATCCCTTCTACGTCCTCATCCCTTGAGACCAATGACACTTCTCCGGTGACGATTCCCCTGTCATCTACCAAAATCCTCTGTATTCTCGCATTTTCCACTACGACGAAGATATCTTAGAGGAAATGACTACCCCTGATTTCCCATGGAATGAGCTCCATCATCAAGCACTTTTTCTCTCACAAGAGGTCTTTCACCCTCTTGATCAAGCCTCCCTATGCACAATCAAAACCAATGATTTTATTCCTCCGGGGCATATTGACTAGTTCAAAAACCCTATCCCTGCCCCCGATGATTTTGGATAACGCAACATGCCCAACATCTCTCCCACAGTCAAAATTGTCATTTCCATTAAACCAGGCATTGTAGAAGAAATCACCATCGGTGTCGCATGCTCCCCTGAAGAAATCATTGCTTACAAAGCTCTCTTTCATGAATATCGAGATATTTTTTCCTAGTCATATATGAAGATGTCTGGCCTCGATACTTCTATAGTCGAACATCGAATCGACACATGGCCAAATATCGCCCTTGTTCATCAAAAGCAACGCCCCCTCCACCCATCCAGAGCTATGGCTATCAAAGTTGAAATTGACAAATTACGCACCATCGAGTTCATTTACCCCATTATGTACACTTCTTGGGTCTCCAACCCGCCCCCGTTAACAGAAAACAAGCAGCTATTCGTGTCTGCATAGACTTTTGCGACCTCAACCATGCTTGTCCCAAAGACAACTTCCCAACCCCTTTCATCGATCAAATAATCGATGATTGTGACGGCCACAAGGCACTGTCCTTTATGGATGGGTTCTCTGAATACAATCAAATTCAAATCCACCCAGGAGATCAATACCACAATCAAATTCAAATCCATCCAATGAGCCATGACCCACATATTTCATGATCTTGCTCTCATCATTCTCGCTTACTTGGATGACCTCATTGCTCGATCCAAAAAGTGAACCCAACATTTAGACAACTTATGCATCGTTTTTCAACAATGTCGCAATATAATATCCGCTTAAACCCCCTCAAGTGTGTTTTCCACGTTACTGTCGAGCACCTCCTCGGGTTCATTGTCTCCCAACATGGCATTACTGTGGACCCCCTCAAGGTCCAAGCTATCACAAAAATTCCACCACCTAGGACTTTACGCCAACTGCAAAGCCTACAAGGCAAAGCCAGCTTTTTACGTCGCTTTGTCCCAGATTACGCCACTTGCGCTCATGGTTTTCTTTGCTTACTATGCCATGATATCCCATTTTGATGGGACGAACATGCTCAAACATCTTTTGATGATATAAAATCCGCCCTATCCAATGCCCCTTTGATTAGTCGTCCGGTCTATGATCGTGATTACATCCTCTACTTATCAGGCTTTGGTGTTTTAGTCATAGAAGTCCTCATCCAATTAGGGGATGGTGGGTGTGAACATGTGATTTACTACATTAGTAAAAACCTTTCAGGACCACCCTTAAAGTATAATCGTGATGAAAAACTCGCGTTAGTAGTTGTCCTCACAGTCCAAAAACTGTGGCATTACGTTCTGCTTCGAACTACCAAAGTCGTAGTAGATTCCAACCCCATGCAGTACTTTCTCAGTCGACGACAGATCAATGGAAAATTATCCTGATGGAACGTTATCCTTAAAAAATATGATCTAGAGTTCTCCACTCCCAAAATCAAGAAATCTCTGGTCTTATCCGAACTCATTATGCTTTTTCCCTCAGATGCCAAATTTTCCCCCATCAATGAGGATTTCCCCAATAAACACCTCTTGTTCATCTCCTCAGATGACCTCTGGTACGACAACCTTCTCGTCTACCTTCGTACACAAAATTTTGGGTCTCATCTTTCTCGAGATGACCACCGACGAATTCGCCATCAGGGTCCCCGATGCCTCCTCATCGGAGACATTCTTTACCGAAGAGGGGTTGATACCATCCTTTGGCAATGTCTTACCATCGACGAAGCTGATAGAGTCTTGGATGATTGCCACAATGACCCTTGCCATGGTCACCTCTCAGGTCTGTCCACCGCCAAAAAAATCATTTGAGCAGGATACTTCGAGCCCACTTTGTTTCATGACCGCATCCACACTGTCAAGCGATGCGATAAATGCCAGCTTTATGCAAACAAAGCACGAGCTCCACCAACTCTTCTAAACCCAGTCATCACAACCGACCCCTTTTGTAAATGGGGCATAGATTTCATGACTTGCCATCCCCCATCCATTAATGGACACAAGTACATTGTCGTGGCAGTGGATTATGTTACCAAATGGGATGAAGCCATGCCCACATTTAACAACACCACTGACACATCAATGCATTTTTCTTCAACCATGTCATTACATGTTTCAGAGTCTCGCAACAGTTAGTTTTCAATTATGGTAAACATTTTGAGAACGAGATCTTTGAATAACTCTCCTCAAAATTAGGATTCACCCATGAGTTTGCCTCCCCATATTACCCTCATTCCAACGGATAGGTCGAGGTTGTCGATAAATTCCTCAAAACCATGCTACAACACATTGTCAACCAACATAAGAACAACTGGCACCATATGTTTCTTCTGCTTTATGGGTTTATCGCACGACTTTCAAAACTGCCATCAGTTTTACACCATTCCACGTCGTCCATGGGATCAAATCCACCCTCCCTATTGAGTGCGAAATCCCCACATTACGCACTGCCATAGGGCTCTTTCATGACACTGCTCCAATGGAGCAACGTCTGCTGACCTTAGAGTCATGATTTTATCTTTTTCCATCTAACTCCCCTTTGGGCCTTCATCCCCTTCTTCCCATGAAATGAGGAATGGTCCCTTCTAGGGTCAGTCTACCCCAAAATCCCAAGAGATGATGTCATGAGGGGAAATAATTATGGCAAGTGGTAAGTATGGTCGAGAGTGGAACAATGACTCATCAAAGGAAGCTCCCAGAAACACCCTATCCTAAGGGTGACCATCTACTTGAGTGCCCCAAGCCAACCACCAACATTTAAACAAGGTAAAAGGCATAGTTTCCAAAGCAAATGTCTCATAATAAAAAATAACCTCTGATACACAAGCTAGAATGCCTCAAATATTAAAATGATACCCACCATCATACCTGGCTTGTACCGCATGGAGCAAGACACAAGTGACCTGTGGTGGCAAGCTAGTGTGGACGATGACCAGGTGTTGGATCACTATGGTGGAAATGCAGGTCTCTGGCTGTGAAAAAGCGATACTACAAGTCATGTGGGCTCTCGACACTCCATATATGCAACCTAAGTGCCTCGAGACGTAATCTCCATAGTTATCCACAAAATGGGGATAACATCTGGCTCCTACTTGGAGACATGTGCTCGTGGTAGAGTGAAGGAGAACCACAACATATCCTGATAGATTTGTGCCTGCAAGGAAATATCAAACTATCAAGTGTAGGATGACCTACTCATCGTTGTTCTCGTATGGTCATAATCAAAACCAACTAAGCTAGAAAAAGACAAATCTGAAAAAATTTCCAACTACGTACACATATATGATGATGAAATCAATAGTGCAAGTAGAGAAAAATGAAAATGAAATGCAACTAAACTAATATGAGAAAACAAAATGCAAGATGCAAGAAATAAAGATGACTTACCTACTTACCCGGGACCCTGAAGATCAAGTTCCGAAGGTGTCAGGTGAAATTGTACAACTAGTGCAACCACCTGATCAACAAATGAAGACATTTCCCCCTGTGCTTAATCATGTGAAACAACAAAGATAATTCCAACACATATTAATCATGAGTGTCAGCGTCGGAAGTCACCCCTGGATTGCAGTAGGATCAAAGCCCGACGCCCATCAGTTTGTGTCACGATTTTTTTAATGGGGTGATCAAATGGAAGCTAACTCAAAACGATGTGGTTCTAAGTCCGAAACTAGGCCAGGCATGCATGGGCGAGTGAGGTCTTAGATAACTTCAGACAATGAGTTGTAGTAAGGGTGAGTAAGAGTAAGACTTGTATCAGAAGGATGCAAAGGTCTGTCGTAAACATCAGGTTCCTAACAGACTGTGGAAGAAGACATCTAAACGCAAGATCTTCTTACGCTCAAACGTAGAAAACCAGAGAAAACAATAATACCACAATAAAACCTTTATCACAACATAATTGCCATAATTCGTGCAACTCAGTCGATCACGATCTCTTTTAGTATAAGATGAAAACTAGATGGAGTGAGAAGATTGTCTGTCATTAAACAAGAAATCTTACATACCAATACGTAACCAAAGAACTAGAGTCTGTGCTAAAACTTTACAATCAGGAGCTATGCTCTCCCATCGATCCTTACAAAAATGGTGAAAACGCCTACATATACTCCAAAACAACAACAACAGCAAAAACAAGACGCTGCATTAAAAATATTTCATCTACATGTCTTCTGACAGTCTGCCCTTGCAGACTCAGGATGATCGTGCGCCTATGACAGACACTACCTTAACTTCGCATGGCCTTTGCAGGGGAGGTAGCCAAAACATTAAAGGTCAAAATGGCGTGTGCAGACTTCTTTGTCTAATCGAGGACTTCGGCATGGCTTCTTTGGATAATCAGTACACAGAACTCCTTCGAACAGACCACTTGCCAGACCCTCCATATCTCATATTCAATGAATGAAAAGAGGTTTCAACCATCCGTTTTTGCCTTCATTTACTCCATGCAGAAACCGTGAGCGAAATCGTATCCGCTGGCATCTGGAAATCGCGATGATCCCTTCGGCGACTGGACTCAATGCTTTTAGCCCCTTTTGCTTAGCTCTTTTGTTTCCCAAATGACCACGGACTGTGACCCTGCTTTTATTTCCATAGGGGCTTTCGGTGTTCGCGAATGGGAAGGAGCTGATCCTTGCTTATCATAGTTGCGATGGGCGAAATGACGAGACGACTCAATTGGGCGCCACGCGTCCTCCAAATCTGATGGTCCTAAATTCACCCGACGTTGCTGTGGGCCCCGGGTCCTGGACGCTCTCGTCACTTCGCGCATCGGGGATATGAAGGAGCTGCTTCTTGTGCTTCGAAATCGCGATGGGCGAGAAGGCAGGGAGCCTAAACACGCACCAAGTGTCCCCTTTAGATGGACAACTGAGACTGCCCCTTGGTACTGTAGGCCCGACTTTGGGCACCATCATCGCTTCGGGGTTTGGGGTTTCGAAATGTACAACGACATAAAACCTTCACCCCTTGAACTCGCGACTGCAGAAAAGCCGACGCGACTGGATCTCGCACCACGCGTCTCTCGGATGGACGGTTGTTATTCTTCCCTGCATACAATATGGGCGCGATCTATTTGCGCTAATCTCGGTGCAACACTACTATCCGTGATTTCCCGCTGACCGCCGATCTGCTCTTATGAAAGGATCTGGACCGTCATCATTATAATTTCGCTCGCTTACTGGCTTGAAGCTTGAAACGAGATTTTTCCATGTTGTGCTTGGGCGCTCCTCGTGCAACTTGCAGACCCAAATACTCTTGTGACTAGGACAAGAAATGTCGCTAACAATGAGCATAAATAGACATATAATCAATCATGAAATAAAACTCATGGATATGGATGGGAGGGAGGAAATCCCGCTGAAAAGAGAAACCACAATCTCGGTCGTCCTGGAACTCCTACCTGCAAGCATAGACACAAGCCCAATCTATCCATCTCTGGAGTGGAATGGCATATGTAGATGATGGATCATCTTCATCCTCCTCAACACAATCACTGCTCCTTGAATACTGAGAAGATGTGAGATAACTCAAGAAGACCCCATGCTTCACCTGAGGGGAAGAAATTAGGTATGGGACGAGCTCAAGTCTAGAAGAAGAAAAACATTGCCCCTTCTTTTGCGAATTCTGGTGAGAATCCCCAAGATGAAAAAACTTTCGCTTTGTAGAGTGAGCCTCTAATTGGACCGAGATAGCTATGTATTTGGACTCTTCCAAAATTAAGGGCGAAGATGTCTAGAAATCCTCATAGAAAAAAAATGTATCCCCAAAAGGATATGCATCACCCTGAAGATGTTGTGAGAAGTCATTCTGAAATGGATCGAGAAAATATGTGATCATGTCACCATCACCATCCCAAACATCTAAGTCATATATGCATTGAAACTAATCCTTTGTTTGAGGGCTACCCTCAACATCATAGGTGCGATCTTTGTCAAAGGTGAAAAGGCTCATGTCCCTTCCATGTTCTCCAGCTTGTATGAAAGTGTCAATACGTTGATCAACTGTATCCTAGAGCTCTAGTGCTCCTTCACTTCCAAGATCATGGAACAAGCTGTCATAAAGATCCTCGAAAGGGTCATAACTCATAGTGTTCTCTTCTTGATGTGTAGGAGGAATAGCAGCTTGGATGTCTTCATCTGGGTCATTAAGTGAAAGGACTTCATCTTCATTAAATGCCTCCTCAGAATCTTCAACGTGATAAGCTTCATCAGGATCTTCTTGGAATATTTCTTCATAAGCATGTTCTTCAAGCACCTCTTCATCCACGAGGGCTTGGTCTTCGGAAGATTCATGCAATAACTCTTTTACTTGGTTCATCAACTCTTCAACAGATTTATTAGCAGCTCTTTCCCTTCCTATCTGCAAAATTCCTTCCATGAGAAATGGAGAGGTTTTGGTTGATTCCAATGTGCCATAGTCCCAACGACTAGAAGAATATTTCAAAAGAGTCTCCAAAAGAGAGCAACGCTCATCAAAGGATGAAAAGGGGAAGGACTGGAAAGGTAAGTAATGGAAAGGTGGGTTCGGGAAAAGTGGAGTCGCCACACAAATGTTTAAGGAGGTTTGTCAAAGGAAATGGCTAGGTTCTTGGAGTGGAGTGGCCAGGCAAGCTCGAGGTGAAGGCTTTGGGAAAGAGACTTCCAAAAAGTGTCGTTTAGGGCATGAAGAGGATTCAAAATCCTCCCTTCAAGTCGTGCCAAAATGTTATATCACAAGTTGTAGGTTGGGAAAATCCTAACCCAACCACAAAATCATGTGCTACAACTATGGGACACTACACCCAATGCCACCTCGATGTAGGTCCCGCACTTGGGGGGTGACTATGGTCATTCCTGGGAGGTGATCTTGGAGACCCTAGGGGGAATGTGAAGGATGAAGTGAAATGTAAGGAGAATTCCCCTGGAAGGTTAAGTGATGGAAGAATATATTGGTTGAAAATGATAAGTGAAGAGAAGTAAATGGATACCAAGTAAAGAGATAGTTGTCGGTGCACCTGTACCTGCCCAAGACACAAGAAAATACACTTTTCCAACCAAGTATAGTAATGGATTGGAAATTTACTCTTTATGTCCTTAAAATAAAGCATCATACAAGTTAGTAAATCAACAATATACTACATCTAAATCAACAAGCAAAAGGTCTATATTAGTTAGCAATGTCAACAATAAAACTAGTAACCAATGTGGACCAAAAATAACACTTCAAGACTGAATAAAGATGGTTGTCATAAAAGTAAATTTTTGCAGTAGTATGTTAGCCTTATGGATGTAGCACAACAACAGATCTGACCATCAAAAATTGCCAAAAGCTAGCCCAATAGATGCACCTAGGTTAGTAACCTAGAAAAGTTAGAGGGTTAGTCTAGGGTTTGTTTGTGAGATATTAGCGGTTAGGGTTAGAGTTTATAGCAGCCCTAATGACTATAGGTTAGTTTTACTATAACAATAATAATTTTTGAGAGAAATATAATGCCCTAATGGAGGAAGAATCCCCAAGGCATCAAGATCATTATCCAAAAGAGACAACTTCAAAACTTGAAATTTGTACGTTTACCAAGGCAACAATTTATTTCTCCCATGAAATAAGTAAATGACTAGTGCCTTTAAGAAAGGGTTAATGGAGTCAAGAGAATGTGAAGAATCTAGATAAGGTATTTCCTTGGGGGTGTAAACTCTTTTACTCCCCAAGGCAAGCTTCTCTTAGCCGGGGTTTTAACTAAGAGGGTGTATGCAATTATAATCCTCTTAGTAAATCCTTATGAAACAATATTCCCTTTGCATTAAAATGGTGTAAACACAAGTAGGGGTGTATGCCTTTATACTCCCTACTTGGATCAAGCAAATAGAACCTTTAAATTGTACAAATGAAAATATAAAGAAATAAATGGCACCTTCAAGCATTAAAAGGAAATAAAGGCTAGACTAACCACCAAAAAAGCAATGAAGAAAGTCTTCCAAGGCTAGCGCATCATATCCATCAACCATAACCAAGATATAGCCATAAACAAAAGCATAAGAGAGAGAACTAGCCAAAGAGAGCGAAAATTTCAGTCCAATAGCCTCTCACAATGGAGAGTTATGTTATCTCAAAATGAGATCTTATGATCTCTATTTATACAAAATGTAGCTAACATAGTTTGTCAACATAATATTAGGGAAAACACAAGATTAGAGGTCAACAACGCTAATCTTACCCCTTTTACAAAATAATATTAAATAATTTACTTTAATTTCACTTTTGCACAAAGAAAACCCTAAAACAAAGGTGACGTCCTGTCTTGAAGGAGGACGTTTTGGAAAATTGAGCAAGTCGTTGGATCTCGGCTGCAAAGTAGGGCCTCCAAAGGCCATGTGGAAATCATCCAGAGCCTCTCCACCTAAAAATACCCCGTATCATGCTTAGATTCATCATCAACCACCATATGCCCCTCAAATGTGACATCAAACCCCTAGGGAGTGACGTTTTTCCCCTTCTGGGCAAGTCATTTTTTATGCAAACGATGGGCTATCTATATCCAATTGTCTCCTGGGTCTCTGAAAGCATGTCTCTATCATCTTCCATGTGGGCCTATGTCATCCATCCCATGGGATGATTTCCCTCATGCAAGACCAAGCTGGGCTTGTTCTTCCAAAACTGGCCCCCAACATATACCTGTAAGACAAATGGATACGCCCTCCAAGGATCTAAAGTCAAAGTATCATGATGAGTTAATTAAGTCAATAAAAGAGCCATTAAAGCATGTATACAAAGACTACATCATACAAACATGTGCTTAAGAAACTTGATGTTTTTCCATGTTTGGTTGTGGGAGGATTGGCATGGTACTTATTTTCAATGGATCAAACCCCCTAAGTCTAGCAAAAACCATATCCAAGTCATGTGAATGAATTCGAATGGATGGGGGAAGTACTCAATGGGCATCAGGTTCATGATATGAAAGGGTCCATAGTATCTCATTTATGGGTGACTTTGTGGAGGGTGTGTTGCACCTTCGTCCATAATGCATGTTTTCCAAGCCCATCAGTTACCTTTTATCTTTATTTCTTTGTATTTTCTTTCAATATATCATAGGGTAAGTTGGAGGCCACTACCCTGGCGTGGTGATCAGATATCGACAATATCACCCACAATTACTTTAATGGAAATGAGAAGGTTGGCTCATGATGAGATGCCCTTTCCCTTAGCCATGCAACTGAGATCCATTACCCTAGTGTGATGGCCAAAAATGCTAATGTCATACTGTTAGATACCCATGGAAGTGATAGGTTGGCTCGTGATGAGACTCCCTATCATCAACTGATCCTTTAAGCATCCTTATTTATTCTTTTCATGGGGTCCTTATTTTCTTGCGGAGAATATTTTCATTGCTTTCTCGGGATCCCCTAGGCAAAGCATTTGGAAGGTTCTTTCATCAGGATTTTATCTTTTTCCAGCTAACTCCCCTCTGGGCCTTCAACCCCTTCTTCCCATGAAATGAGGAATTGTCCCTTCTAGGGTCAGTCTACCCCAAAATCCCAAGATATGATGTCATGTGGGGAAATAATGATGGAAAGTGGTAAGTATGGTTAGGAATGGAACGATGACTCTGTAATATATCAGATATAAAATGTATGCAAAACATAAATAAAATGCTAGTAATGGAAAAATAACAGCAATATAACTAGAACATTCACCACAATAACACTTAAATGATATAAGAATAACAACAGAAAGATCACTTTGAATATGAAAGCAATGTTCATGGGTCTCTCTGAGGGAGCAACCTCCTGTCGAGCATAGCTCTATTAAAATAATATCCAATCTAGGGTTCTCATACCCTCGACTCCCATTTATACTAAAAAGAAGCATCTAGAGGAAGATCCTTCTAGAAGCGGAAACTTCTATTAGGTCTTCTTACATCCGCCTTATTCTATTTTATTGAAAGGCCTTATTAATATTGACTTTTATTACATCCGAATATATTGTTCTACCTATGTGCGGGTTAGGACCCTAACATGTCCGCCCCCTTAAAAATAACCTTGTCCTCAAGGCTCGAGATCAGGAAATTGCTACAGAATGGTAGCTGGTTCCCAAGTGACGTCTATTGGAGTTGTATCCTTCCACTGGACTAGCGCTTCCTTGATGGTTCTCTGACGTAGGCGACACTCACACTGGTCCAAAACTACTTCTGGCTGTAGCCAAATGGATCCTTCTTCAACTAACTTTGGAATGTTGGTTTGAATTTGGCACTTAGCTCCAATCACCTTATTTAAGCATGAAACATGAAAAACATGATGTAGCTTCAAATGACTGGGCAAAGCTAACTGATATGTGACTTGTGCCACATGTTTGAGCATGATATAAGGACCATAAAATTTGTGCGCTAGCTTCTGACAATGCTCGACCTTGAGGGAAGTTTGCTTGTAAGGTTGCAGTCGAAGAAACACCTGATCCCCTTCTGCAAATTGACGTTCAGAGCGACCTTGATATGCTTGTTGCTTCATGCGATTCTGTGCCATGACCAAATTCTCTTTGAGGGTATAGAGAATAACCTCTCGAGCTGTAAGTGTTAGGTCAACTGCCTAGACCTTTGAGGCACCCGGTAAGTATGAGAGAATTGAAGGTGGCTTCTGTCCATATACCTCTTCAAAAGGAGTCATGCATGTAGCTGTATGGTATGAAGTGTTGTACCACCATTCAACTAGGGGTAACCATTGAGCCCACTGATTTTGCTTTTCCGAGGCAAAACACCTCAAATATGTTTCCAAACACTTATTGACAACTTCTGTTTGGCCATCAGGCTGGGGATGATAAGCTGTGCTGAGATGAAATTTGGTGCCTTGTATCTTGAACAATTCTTGCCAAAAATTGCTTGTGAAATTTGGGTCGCGACCAGAAACAATAGAGTGTGGCATGCCATGAAGCTTGAAGACTTGATCCATGAATATTTGAGCCACCGTGGATGCTGTAAACGGGTGTTGAAGGGCGCAGAAATGAGCATACTTGGAAAGGCGATCAACAATCACCATGATGATGGATTTATTTCC
>SNQJ01S0026692.1:123005-174515 GCA_010110895.2 Picea sitchensis | reverse complement strand
GCTAAAGAAGGTATTGCTCCTTGTATCCTCATAGTGTGCTATCATTTCTTCCATGAAAATTGTCCAAGTGACGAGTGATTTGCAAGAAAAAAGCCATCGATACCATACAAATTGATTAGGTTCTAAATATAAAGAAGCAATTCGTACCTTTTGTATATGTGGCACATTATGTAGATCAAATAATTGCTCCATCTGAAGTATCCATGTGATTGGGTCCTTGCCATCAAACTTCCTCATATCGATCTTAGGAACGTGGTTGGTCTTCAACCCAAAATTGGAGTTTCTCCATTCTTGATTCACCTTCCTTGTGTCCTCATCATGAATTTCATGGGATGAATTTTCACCTTCAGGTGTCTTCTCTGTTACGAAATTTTTCAATACTTCCATGATCTCCTCTTTTAAATCATCCATCTTTGCCTCCAACTTAGCTTCCATCTCTTGTAGTTCATCTTTTGTTACTATCTTCTTTTGTAAATCATTTATGTCCCCATGCATTTCTTCACCTTCATCAAGAGTCCAAGTAGGATTGTCTGGAGGCTTATTTGGTGTAGAAGTTCCCTTTTTGGGTGGCATGTTGGCCAAGTATCACTTTTGAACCTTGATTTTGAGGTGGTTCTGCTAGACAATCTTTCTTCCGTTGTATCTTCAAAGTTTTGGCCCTTCTGGGTATGAAACTTTCTTTTATGTAGTTATCTGATATTTCTTCTTTATAATGCCATAGGTCTGATCAAAATTCAATGTGCCTAGGGGAATTTATGGTAACTTCCCCACAACTTTCCGATTTTTGTCCTTTCCAGAAGATCTCACTTGTATAGCGTGCCCCACACAAAAGAATTGGTTTAAAATTCTGAAACTCATACCAGAAATACCACACACTGTCCATAATCCAATGAAACTGGTCCCACTCAATTTGGATACTCTAGGAAAAAGTTATGATTTTTTTACCTGGAACACCTTCTTGATACTAGTCAATAGGACTAGTCAAATACCCTATCTTACACAGGGTGTATCTACAAATTTAAGATGACCCAGAAGCTGAACATTTTACCACAGATACCTTACTAATTTTTTTGAATATCCTTCGGAGTTCAAGGTCTGAAACATTACAAAAAACATTTTATAGCGAAAATTCTGCAATGGCTCAGTTCAGGATGATTCCAGAACCCTATCTTGTAGAGGTTGTATCTCTGAAAGTATAAGGCCTCAGGAGCTGAAATTTTAGCCCAACGTACCTTGATCCATCTACTAAATATCCTCCAAGTTCTTCCTTTTGAAACGTTGTAGAAAAAAAGTTATAGCGAAAATGCCAAGGTGTCTGAGATGTAGTAGCGAAACCCCAAGACCTTGAGCTCTGATACCATATGTTAAGAACCAAATATCAATATAGCATAGAAAAACCTCAGAAAAGTACTCAACGCCTTGAAAAAGAGATGATTTCAGATAATAAGCCTCTTCGAGGGGGCAACCTCCTTTTACCCCACGTAAATGTTCAAGTACAAGATGATTCAAAATGAAAATGTCTCCTTGGTATATATAGGAGACTAGGAGGTATAATTACAAGTAATGGCCTAAAGCCGACATAAATAAAATAACATTACTAATTTAATATGCCCCAATTAAGGGGTAATGAGCCAATATTAGGGCTTAACATCATGAACTTCGACCTCAAGAACTATAACCTCAAAGCCGCTGACCTAACGAACTATGACCTTGAGAACTTTGACCTCGAGAACTATAACCTCAAGATCTATGAACTTAGGAACTTTGATGTCATGAACTATGAATTTAGGAAATATGTCCTTACAAACTATGACCTTGTGAATTATGACCATAAACTTATTTCAAATCAACAAGACATATATTATTGGAAATTATAAACTATGAACACCATAGATGGCTAAAAATCAAGCTTGCAATTTACACAAGTGTTGGACAACTGAAAATTTCGTTAATATGAATAAGATGAAGCTCAAGTACATTCCGCACAAGGTCAAAGTATTTCTTTCAAACACAATAATTACCCAGACTCCCCTCATATATGTGATTCCCCTTGCTTGGATCATTGTAGTGATCCCTGGATATAGCCCCTTGAGCTATCCCAAATTGTCTATTATTGAACTACTCAAAGATGTTCAAAAAGAAATTTAGATTCTCTTTTTATAGGGCCTAGACTTCCTATAAATCAACTCATTAAAGTTTAATATGCCAACTAGATCCACATCATCACTAACTAATCATAGTTGACCATGTTAACTCAATGCACATCATCACTACCAACCCTTTGGATTTATGCCAAGGTCTCTGTGTTGTGGTCCCCTAAACCTTAATTAAATACTAATAAATACTGCTAAAATTCAACAAATTAAAAAACTAAAAGGGTAATATCTTTGGGTGATGCACGATGGTCTATATACCAAAGATGCTCCTACATCAACAAATCCTATATTTTATTTTTCTAAAATGATGGATCTACCTATATTATTGATGAAATTTAATGTAGTTCCTTGTAAGATGTCAAATTTGACAACCCAATTCAATTGAGAACAAACAATTGTTAAATTATTAGCTCAAAGAGCTCTTCTAACTATCAATGCATTGTTGAAATGAACAATATTCTTATGCCCTAATGCAACTTCTATGATCAACTATTCCAATGACCTATAAAATATAATTATAAAACATTTCTAGATACAATATATCTATTAATTTATTGATAAACCAAATATTAGTTGTCCATTATTGAACTAGTAAAAGATGTCCACAAAGGAATTCAGATGCACCTTTGATATGGCCTAGACTTCCTATAAATCAACACCTTAAAGTTTAATATGTCAAGTAGATGCACATCCTCATTGACTAATCATAGTTGACCATGTCAACTGAATGCACATCATCACTACCAACATCAACTATATTTCATGCCATGAGGTAGACTTACCATGGCGATTTCTAAACATGATCATTGTGAATATAATTAAAGTTTCCAAGGCTAACTAAAGGAAAGAAACATTGACGGGGCTACAAATCTATCACAGGGGAAATGTAAGGGGGTCTAAGGAGGGAATTTACCTATGTCTCATGGTTACTACTATATTCTAACTACAACCTCTCTCATGTTCTTGCCATATTAACATTATATCCTAACATTTATGATAGTAATGAGCCCAGTGAAATGATTAATTACTTTTAGTAATTATTTCTTATCCTTAAACACCTACCTCATATATTCAAGAAACTAATTCCTATATTCATACAATCAGGGAGATTTCAACTAGGACTATTGATCCCTATCATTAAGGAAGTGGAAGAGTAAGATTAGGAATCTCCGTTTTCCTCTCCTTCATTCATACAAAAAAAGAAGAGAATTAGAATTAGGAAGAGAAGGTGGAGAAAAAAAGGACTTTTGAAGGAGAGAATAGAGTTCTTGATGAAAAAAGAGCAACCCAACTATCATAGGATCCATGGAGAGAGAGGCACTATCAAGTGGAATTAGACACCAACATTGAGGATGGAAGTACTTTCTTGAACCTATACACTTTTGTTGTCTTTTTGGGTTGGTTTGGAAGCTTGTGGTAAAGAGAAGAGTGATTTGGGAGCTTTGACAACTCTTCTTTGCCTTGGTGGTCTCATAACCTAGCACGGGGGTGACATTCACAAAGGATTTTCCTATGGTTGGGAGGAAAATGGTTCACCCATAGTCAGTTGCCTTGGAACTCATTTTATGAAAGATAAGTGTATTATTTTATTTATTTTTATTAAAATTTCAATCATGATGAAATGTACATGCATGTTACCATTATTTATTTTGAGCTCATGCCATGGGAATTATGTAGATGCCATTGAGTGAGTGGTTTTTGTTATAAGTTATTAGATTTCAAAATTTGTATAATAATGCATTGATAAAACCTCATGCATAAAAACTATTTGTAGAAATTCATTGAAAACCACTTTTGTATTTTTAGTGAAACAATTTCATGTGAAGTCTAATAAAGACCAAATTTGGAGTGGAGTTAGCTAGTACATATCCTCTCACCAAAAATTAGCCTATGATTTTCCTTTATGTCCCTTAAAAATGTAAAATAGTTGTAGATGAAATCTACTATAACTTGACCATATTGTGTCCATTGGTGTTCAAATTTTAATAGAAAGTAGTTGACATAAATATCTACATGCTCACTAAAAATCAACTTTAGATTTGTTGGTATGACTTCTAAAAATGCATAATGGTTTTAGATGAAATTCTACTAAAACTTGGCCATATGGCGTCCATTGATGTTCAAATTTTAACAGAAAGTAGATGAAATCAATATCTATATGCTCACCAAAAATCAACTTAATATTTGTTCATATGACTCTTAAAAACACAAAATGGTGGCAAATGAAATTCTACTATAACTTGGCCATATGGTGTCAGCTGGCATTAAAATTTTAACAAAAAGTAGTTGATATCATTATCCACATGCTCACCAAATTTTAGAATTATATGCATCTGTTTCATTCCCAAAAAATTGAAAATACAGTTAGGTTAAGAAGGGCTACTCAAATCCCCCATACCCCAGACAATTTGTGCTTATTGTATATTAAAAGTCTTGGAATTTGATGTGAATGTTTTTAAGGGATTAAATGAGATATTTATTGATTGGCTTAAACTATTTTTACTCTTACATTGGCCTTTTGAAAGAAGGAGGAGGCTAGATCCCCCATACCCTTGAAATTATATGAAATCTATGCATGGATTGTGTCACTGTTGTAAATGATTTTGAAGATTATTGTGAGGTATTCACCTCTATTGTAATATGGATTGTATCATGTTTTGTCCTCAATATGGTGATTTCCTTTTCTATAAGGGTTTTATGTCATTATGTATAACCATGTATTAGCGAATAATGAAGCTTGAGGTCCATAGATTAAATAATCATTAGGAAAGAATCCTATAGATTAAAAAAATAAAATTCCTTATACTTAATATGACCCTAATGAACATGTAATCACACTTCTAATCAAGGGAGAAGGTGTTATATGCATGAGCTTAAGGACCTTAACCTTAAACCCTAGGACTGTCCTCTTTTGGAGAGAACAAGACCTCCATCTAAAAGATTCTAGAGAATTGATGAGTTGAAATGATAGAGGAACTTCTAAAATAGAGTCAATATGTGAATCATATTCTTATTCTTATTGTAATTTGGTTATGCTATCTATGCTTAAGTGTCACCATCTTAAAAAGGTATTATGTGGGAAATTGTGAAGTGATAGTTCTAATTAAATTGAGATCTTCAACTTGATTTTGTTGTCTAACGAAATTACAATCTAGACCTTGCATTTAAACATGGAAAGACTAACCTTACGTTGACTGGTGTATTTCCAAACTCTATCATAGTAATTAAGAAGGCTTTCTATGTTGTAAATGGTCTTAATGTGTTGTTTTTTTTATTTGCATATTGTTGCCATCAATAAATTTTTAGACCAATAGACCCTACTTTTGATATTAAGAATGAAGGTGCGTTACAAAAAGGATCTAGAGGGATTTATGGGTGGCTACATGGAGCACAAGAAGATGAATTAGATATGCAATGGTGTGCACACTAGAATTAATGCATTATGCATACAATGAAACTAGAATGCATGTGAATTAGTAGGCATGATGAAATTAAATGCTTGGTGCATATTGATGTGCATTGTGCATATGGGCATGCTTGGACATGCATATGGCACGATTATAGACTAAGAGTAGTGTATTGATAAATATGTGTGTGTGTGTGTGTGTGTGAAATAATGAAGCTATGATAATTATGCGGAAAGGCGTACACCTATTGACAATGGGCAGATTTAATAGGGGTTTAGTGCTTAATAAGTTTTCTATGGACATGATTGAATATGGCTGGAATATTCTTAGTAGTCACACAAAATAAATGGCTGTGATTTCAATCATTAACTTCCTAGCTATTATAAAGACATCAGTTTATGTGTTTACTTTTTTACATTTACCTAATCATATTTAAAAATTACTTAGATAGCTAACTGATTGCCACGTAAGTGATTGACAGAAATTAAAATATTAACACCAGATGAATGAAGCCCAACAGTTTATTTGTTAATAGATAATAAAATTTAATATATTCTTTTAAAGATTCATTTCATCTTCTCAGCGTTTCGGCGTTCACCAACAACTATTTTGATGCTGTGCTAGTTGGATATAACTAATGATGGATTGTGTATCTAGAAAAATTATTTATATAATGGTTGAAGACATTGATGGTGTTATTGCCGCATATGACAACCATCCATATGAAAACAAATGAAGATGGTAAGAATTTTGGTTAAGAGGTTGGTGAAGGGATCTTACGAGCTTCTATAAAATACTAGTCGATTAGGAAACATCAAGTAATTTGATAAAAGCCATGCAAATATGCATTCAATTTATTATGATGCATAATTACAAATGAGAATTGAGGTAATAATTCCCTTAGTTAAATTCCAATTGACGTGTAAAGGAAGAGAGAGCCTTGAGTATACGAATGTTGTTGATGCTTGAATGCAATTATATGAAATTTAATTGCATGTCATGTTATATTGGTTATGAAATCATAACCATGTCAAGTCGGGAGGCACACTCCTGCTATAGAAATGGATGCTAATAGAACTAGCCATGTTGTGGTAAGATATGGAAGAGATATAACATTGTAGAAGTGCTCAATGGTCTCCCCCTGTATAACGAATGTTTGGATTGCAACCTCTTTGACAACACTAAAGAGCACTAAAGGATCATATTCCTAGTGTTGTGTATGGGCCAAAGAGGAAGGTATCCAAATGGTTGAACAAGTAAGTAGGGAAGATTTTGGATGATGTGTTGTGGCGTTGGCTAGATATTTTAACTCACCATGGTGGAATACATGATAGAGATATGTGGTATTTCGATGTCAATGCAAGGATTCATTATGTAGATGTGGCCATGGGTATTGACACATTGATTTATTTATTGGTAATGTTTGATTGCATTATAGCTCAATATATTGATAATGCATAATGAGTGATAGTTTCATTCCATTTTATATGCATAATAGATTGAATTGATTTAATTGTTGGTAAGATACAATTCCAAGAGCATTTCACGAGCTGTTGTAAATGTGCAATAAAATTATAATGTGCATTAATATTGGCAATCTGTTTGGCTGAATAAAAGTTGAGAGTATTGTAGGAAGAACAGTCTTAGATATGGAAATGGTGTAAGCCCATAAGGAAGGCCAGTGCCTATGGCTGCAAGAGCCAAACATTATGAGAAGGGATCTCATACTAGAAAATTTGGTTTTTCCTTATGAAATAGATTTGAATTAATAAGTGAAATTGTTATGACGATATCTCATGATCACTATATGTGTGTACATATGAGATAATGGCTATTGAAATTGGAAATATTGGTAAGAAGGCTACTGTTAGGACACTCGAACCCTATGATTGCCACAATTTACAAATTGCTAGTGGAAGTCTAGTAGTAAGTTTTTTCTCTCCTTGCACAAAAACACCTTGGAAAATGATGGATCGCCTGAGGGGATGTGTAGAAGAGAAGGGGATGCCTAAGCCTCTAGGGTGAGTATAGCAAGGAAGAGGTAAATCAATAGTGCATATGGCATAGTGGTTGGACTCATGAGGGTGTGTCTGAAAGGACAATGAGTTGAATTCTTATAGTGTAGCACTAGATACCCACACAAATAAGTATCGGTTTATGATTACAAACTTGTTTTTGAATAAATGTTACATTGTAGAGTTGAAGAATCCCATGGAAAATATAATTGATATATGATAATGGCTATAACATTTGTATGTCTTGATGGTTGTATAAAAATAGATGAAGATCAAAGACATGAGTGAGTACTTAGAAGAAAGAGCACCAGAAGGAAATGGAACTCAAGGACAAAGGCATGGAATGAGTAAAGTCCAGTGGACTTGTTGCAGCAAGAAAGAAGCAAAGTGGAGTTGAAGATATAATGAAAAGAGGCACATATGAAACTATATAAAGGTTTGAGGATTCCATTATCATAACTAGAATTCATGGAGCCACAACTCAGAGACTTCCTTTCCGACCTTGTGTTGGAGCCCTGGAGGGAAGTGGTACAACCTGAGGGATTGCAGTGTAGAGAAGGAGGTACAATTCCTTGGTTTGTGCAAGTTGAGGGGAATGAGCGACTATTTGTTGGAATTGTTGTGGTAATCAACAAATTGTGAAAGTTGTTGTAGCTAGAAATTCCTGGAGCCACATATTCGAGACTTCCTTGTTGGTTTGTATTGGATCCCTGGAGGGAGGTAGTATATCCTAAGGAACTACCGTGTAGAGAAGGGGCTATACTTCCTTAGGTTGAGAAAATTGAGGGGAAAGAGATATTGTTGGTTGGAACCATTGGAAGAGTTATTGAAGTGTGAACTCATTATGTAATGGGCCGGAGTACTCATGTGTACATGTTTTAGGCCAGAGTGCCTATGTATATATGTTTGGGTTAGAATGTTTGTTTGATGTTAGGCCAAAGATCCTATATGATGATTAAATGACAAAGAGCCAAGAATTCTAATACATATGTAAACCTATAGGGTGTTGTGCACCGAGGACATTACAAAAATAAGGGGGAGGGGATGTAGCAACCCCAATTTTAATCCCTGCAAATTCTAATGTAATTGTGAAAATATGGTTTAGGCTGGTGAGGCGATATATTGGCTTGAAGAGCATGTACTAATTAATATGGTCGAGGGATGAGATATGTAAAATGAACATTGAAATGATTAATAAAAATAATAATCACTTGTTGCGATACGAGTGGGACAAAAATGATGAGGCGATATGATTCCACAAGAGAGGGGGTTGAAGAGGAGTTCAAGGGGTTATCCATTTCTGTTAATTCATCCATTTTCATTAGAATGTTTATCCCCTTTGAAATATCAAAAGATATATTAAAGTGATTTAAGAGTGGTAGGTGGGAAAGGTGAACTCACCAAATTTATAATAGCATGGGATGAGTACAACCACTTTTTGGGAAATGTGAGAGTCAAGCTTGCATGAGAAGAAAAAGAAATTCTAGTGCATTTTTGGATCAATTTTTACTTGGGCCAGTTTTGGAGAGAAAGAGAGGAGTGGGGTGTTGGGAAAGAGCACCAACCATGGTATGGTTGAGAACAACCATGAGAGGGTTGATTTTTATTCCTAGAGTGGGGCTGTGTGACTGTAATGAAGGTTGTATTCATGTAAGTGGAATTTCTTATTGAGGAAATTACTCAAGGCTTGAAAATGTTGTTGTGAACACTCTTGGAGCAATTGATAGTTCATGGAGTCCCCAAATGTGAGATTCATAGCCAATTCAGTGCATTGGAGATTTGGAGGGAAGTGTGAAGGATTGAGGGACTATGTGGTAGAGAAGGGGATCCTGTTCATTGGGTTGTGCAGGTCGAGGAGAAGAGAGCTGGTGGATTGGAACTAGTGTTGAAGTAGAACTCAATTTTTGGGCTACTAAATGTGGAGAGTGAACATCCAAGAGGGATAGACCTCATTATGGACTCATAGCCTCAGCTCAGGGGTGGTCTACTATTGAGAGAAATGGAACAACAATGCCTATGGATGGGAGGAATGTCCCCTGTACGCATCCAGTCGGTTCAACAAATTAAAGATAAGTTTTTTGTGCAGTTTATATGTTTATTTCTTCTATGTAAATGGTTTTTATGAATTCCGTGTGTGTGCTTGAATGCCTGCATCCATGGGTTTATATATATGTTTTTATATGCATGAATAAATTAGCATGTTGTTTGTTGTAAGTTTTTAATTTGTGTGAAGGCAAATTTCAGGTTTGTTGGTTTTGGGTATTTTACAATTAATCTAAAAATCAAAATTAGGCGAATTGAGAGTATTTTGGGCCACAAAATTCTTTTTTGTTTAAATTTAAATTTTAATGATTTTTTTAGGCCTTTCTAGGAAAACAAATTATTCCATTAATTTTGAGGTGAAAAATTGAATTCAATTTAGTAAATGATTCATTGATCGACCCAAATCTGAATTAAGCAAAATTATTAATATGAATCACATTTTGTTGAAATGATGTCTTAGACCCTCTAATTCAATCAAACTTGGTTATAAGTAGGGTCTCCACACTTGTTATCCATTTACATCATGACCGTGGTTTTATATGTACATGTGCTAATGGTTTACAAGTCACCCCTTTGAATAAATTTAAAACATTAGTAAAAATTTACAAAGGAGGTGATTGGTAGAAGCTCATTAATTCGGATTTGAATGGTAAAATCACATTAATTTGTCTTCGTGTTTTCTTGAATAAGGGTTGCCCTTACCCACACAAGCATGAGCTTATTGCAAATATGCATTAGTGCATGACATATAGAGTCAAAATCATTACACATGACCACCAACCCATGCAATGTAAAGTTTCCAAGGACATTGGTAGTCATGTTGTGACCTAACAAGACTTGTTCACATAGCTAATAAAGGTGTAATTTATATAT
The DNA here is from genome assembly GCA_010110895.2 of Picea sitchensis. Lineage (NCBI taxonomy): Eukaryota > Viridiplantae > Streptophyta > Pinopsida > Pinales > Pinaceae > Picea > Picea sitchensis. The sequence continues at coordinate 164,021 of SNQJ01S0026692.1, read as the reverse complement.
GAAAAAATAACACATAAAACCATGCAAAAAACAATTCCTCCTAAGCTGGAATTTGTGTACCCTAATATAAAAATACACCCTTAAATGTTTCTAACACTAGATGATTTTGAAGTTTTGGACCTTGTCCTTAGATCACTATACCACATGAATTGTACACATTTTACAATTATTTTAAAAACAATCTTATAGATATTGGTTTTAGAATGCCTTGCACTAATTTTTACATTCCCTTCATCGAAATTTGTATTCTACTTTAACATGATGCAATTCCAACCAATCCATCTCGATGAGCATATCATAAGATACAAGAAATAAAATAGTTAGATCAACATAATTGGTGATTCTAGTCATCTCATTTAGACCTAGCCCTACAACTTCACTTCCATGCCTCTAAGTTCCAATGGTTAGTTCAACTAGATAGGTTTTGATATGCTTATCTTGCTTAAGAATGCAACTCTCAACTAGATTAGGTGCAATATAAATTGATTTTCAATCTTACCTCAGATCTAGACCTTGGAATATTGATGATTAGTTTGGCGGTCCTCCAATGCTACCTATATTCTAGGTGCATACACCACATTCTCCATTAGTTTTTCTCCATGTCCATCATTGAAAATTCTCATCGGGGAATTCTTGGCCATGTTATCCTCCCCACATATAAAACATCGAAGGAGCTTTGTCTTCTTCCATGAGGCTCAATGGGTTGTGCCTCTCTTTGAGAAAGTTTTATAACTGAAAAATGGTTTTGGTTATCCTAAAAAAAATGTGGCTTATAGCTTTTTCATGTTCCATCTTATTTCTCCTCCTTCTTGTCCTTTCACCTCTTATGAAAACCGTGTTTATTTTTTAGGTAATCCTTTTTTGTGGAAAAAAATTGGGCCTTAAGGTCTATCTAAGAAATATTATTCATCCCATTCTCTAGCCTATACGTAAGATACGATTTGTTGGTATCTTTTCAACACCACACAATTATATGCAAACAACAACTTGCTCACATACACATACTCTACCCCTTACTATAAATCAACTTGTGACCTCCAAAGAGAAAACATGTGTTCCTAACTATTAGGCCCAATTAGGTTATACACTTTTTATGTGATTCTATTACAATTAACTCTCCTAATTATTTCATGGTCATAAGTCGAATCCAATCCTCTAAAGAAACGATTCACTTCAACTTCTCTTTGATATATTTATGTTGGCACAAGGGCAGACCCAGGGTTCAACACTTAACAATGAACCAACAAAACCCCGATTACCGGCCCTTTCGGCAACACCTGTGAAGCAGACGAAGTATCACCCGAGGTAGAAGCAGGGGGGGTTATAGGACGTAGGTGTCTGTAACCAGGATGGGACACGAATTTGTGATAATAGCACTTCACATAATATTTTGTTAACGCTTAGAAAGTGACATGCACTAGTTTATTAACCCTATGAACACCGCAGATCGACGCAGTAATAACAAATGATTACATATCTTGAGCACTTAGCAATTATCACCACGAGTTAGATTTAACATTCATTTACCCTTTAACATAAGCAAAGTATATTACATATCATAATCTAAGCACTAAGTAAAAACATAACAAAGGTAACACTGCACAAAGAAAACCATGAGACACCATATATACGTGGTTCACCCTAGGGTGTGGATACGTCCACAAACTGCTTCGCCTCTTTATTATTCACCAAGATATTACATTTAGTCACTCTAGTGCACTAAGCCACAGAGTCGAGCTTTGCACAAGACATGATATCTGCGGACTAAGCCCTAGATCCTCCTTCTTTGCCCCGCAAAAATAGGTCAAATGCACAGAGCCAAAATCACAACACTTAGCACCTTCTACAAAATCACAGTTGAGCACAAAACCTCGACTACATACAATCTGCGCACAGAGCTATTATTCCACATAGAACTACATTCACTTCCTCCTTTCTATAATACATTCCCCTTTATTTATACTTTACAAACCCTTACAATAAGGCCTAAACATGGGGAGAACCCATGGGCTGGAATCTCGTAAACCCGTTACAAAACCCCAACCCTAAAATTAGGTGAGATCCACGATCTTAGCTCCGTCGGGTGCTACTTCTTCGACCAACGTGTCGAATTCCAAAAGTGGGACAAAACTGACCAAAGTTTCCCCAAAACTTGGTCAAGGGCCAACAAGCCCCCAATACTCACCCGTGGCTTGTCCTGAGTCACTCAGGTCTGGACAATGCTGCTTCAGAAGCCTCGAGCTTAACTCGAGTTGCTTCGACTTGATACCTCGCCTGAGCCTCTTGCTCAGTGAGCTCCTGGGTTGTCTGCTTTGTAGAAAGCAATTCTAGGTGTTGTTCTACTACTACAACTACTTGGTCTAGCTGTGAACCTTGGCTGTTGATCTCCTCGAACAAATTGCCAGCTTCGTCCTACACACATTGTAGCTTCTGCGTTACTTCCATCACCTTACCTTGGAGGGTAGTGATTTTTTGTTGTATTGTGCGCTGCTCTAGGGATCTCTTCATCCTTTCCACTGTTGTGAGCAACTTCATCTGCGCTTGTAATGAAAATGCTTGTTGTTGCACCTCTTGTAACTGCGCTTCTAGCTTCTTTAGCTCTAGATCCTCAGCGAGGCGTTCATATGTCTAGGCGCTTATGTTACTTAGTTGTTTACATACTGAGGCGAGGGCTCTGATACTTGCTACTATGTTTTTGTCGGACTCCTCCCTCTGGTCACGCACCTCCTGTGGGGTGCTCGGTACTGTCTAGGCCTCAAGTTCAGCTATCCTAGCCTGAAGTTGTTGGAGGGTCTCTGCGAGCTTCACTACTTGAGCTTCGACTGACTCTTTCTCCTCTTGTGCCAAGCTTGGCATAGAGTAACATGTTTTACTTACCGCTTCTTTGACCACGACCTGCTCTGCGAGTAACTGCTCTTTTTCCCTCTGTAGTTGGGATTTTTCCTCTTGAAGCTTCGCCTAAAGATTTGCTTTCTTGCTTTCATTGGCAGCTACACTGTCCTGCGCTACTTGTAATTGTACTAGGACTTCATATTTCTCATTTTCAAAGGCTTCTATGGCCTTCTCCTTCTCTTCCTGAGATCTATGGAACCAGGCTTTTGTTGCATCAACAAACCTTCTTAACTGGGATGGTTCATCCCCTAATTCTACGATTTGTCATAAAAAAGGCACAGACGGCGCAGTAGGCACTGCACGGACCAACCGAACAACCTATTGCACTTCCTTCAACTCCCTCTCAATCCTTCCATATAACTCCACCTGCTTCTCTTCGTATCTCTGCATCATGTCTTCAGAAGCATCCTCCATAGCTCTGCGAACCAGACTAATGTCATCATCAATGAGAGTGGCTTCCAACTGTGGCTTATTGGCGTGCGTTTTCTTCCTTGTTGAAGGTTTCTACGTAGTAGCTTTCCTCTTTTGTGGTGTCACTGTCCCAACAAGATGATCTTCAGTTGGTGTAGCTTCGCCTCCTCCCTGTCCTTCTGCTTCTCCTTCTCCTGAAGTTTTCTCTTTGTCCTCTTCGTCACTTTCTATGTCCTAGACCTCATCCTTCTTTTTCTGCTTCTTCGTCCCACTGGATTGTCCGACATGTTCAACTCGTGTAGCTATCGAGATTCCTATAGTGTTAGTGTCAGATAACTCTACATCGACGACAGGTACAATAAATTATTCTTGCCATTCCTTTGTAATATGCTCCATATCTTCATCCGCCGACTTATAATATGACTGCAATTCTTCCTACTGCTCATCTCTTCGCGCGGTGATGTAAACGAAGAGGGGACCAGCGCAGAACTTCGCTATGGCCCGATACTGATGCAGGGTACGCAGTGTCATATGTGAGAATGATTCAATGGCGACCTTCAACTACTGCTAGTATCTTTGAAACACAACATTAGACTACCACTGCTTTGTCATGTCATTGGTATACCACAGGGTGGAAAACTGAGCAGCCAGGGGCTCCGTAGGTTCAATATCTGGGAAAGTGGCTCCTTCAGGCATCTGCCAAGCCACAAATGTGATCAGGATGATCAACCAACTGTAATGAAATTCATATCCCAAGTCCTGGGCTTCGCGACAATCCTTTCCTAGCTCGTTGACGAGGTAGGTCACCCAGTTCATCTGCATGCTCTCCACACATTTTCCTGCGAGGTCCACCACGAACCTGGTGACCTATGTGGGGCAATTATTCCTCACTAGCTTGTCAACTAAGAGTTGACAAGCAAGGCGCACTGCGTCATCCTGTATGGAGGCTACTTTGCAACCTTACTTCCCCTTTTCTACTTATCCATGGGCTTGTTTGATGCGTTGTGCTAATGAATGGTCTAAGGTCTTCCCTGGATAAAACTGTTGTGGGTCAAGACCCTTCAAACTTAAACCTTTGATCCAGTGGATCAACACCGGATCCACAGTAATTCTTCTGTCGAGCCATAGATATCCACCATGATAACATGACAGAAGGAGTTTAACACAAGCGTTAACCTCCCGGTGGCAGCCAAAATGAGGAATCTTCAACAGTGGGATATGTCCTTACTGACTCTCAACTTTGTGAATTCCTTTCAGAATGTACGCACTGAAAACATAATACTCCAAATCGCGAGGGATACTGTTGCAATTAACATCATCGAACATAGGCGAAATATATTCAGGCAGGATCGATGGGATTTGCTTCGTGTTAGCCAGATCATCGTGATGCTTACTTCTATGTTTAGTTACGGGGTTGATGCAGGTGGAAAGATGTCCGATCAAAGGGGAATATTGTAGTCCCCTAGTCGACGACGCCTGAATACCTTCAGATACAGGTATGTCAACCATGATCTTCATAAGAACTTCTTCGACAGACTTCTCCAACTCATTGGGTTCGACCGACATTCTAGCTTTTAACAGATAGGTGGGGTAGACAAATGGACATACGGGGTATAGTTTTAGATAACGACAAGCATCACAACTCAACACTTGGACAATTCTCGGCTTAGCTCAGTCAATCACGTGTAGCAAAAAGTGGTCCCAGCGCTACCATCAATGAGTTAAGTAAGTGGGGTGATCGTGATGGATCTTCCAACGGACAGACAAATGATTCCATTAATGTAAATCTATCCTTTATGGCATGGTCTCAACGCCCAAAAGAAACCCATAACCCCATAAATGTGTTTCCTAACCGTTATAGAGTGTCACTCTAACAGTCGAGCTGCCTCCAACGGTCATATAACTTCACCAGGGTGAAGTCCAAATCTGCGCGGACCTACTGTTCCAACAAGGTTCAAACCCTACGAACCTGCCTCCTGCGAGGTTCTAGTCTGCGAAGTCTTCCATTCAGTTCCCTTAAATTCTTGTAGCTTTTCCAACTTAGCCTTGTTTTTATTGATCTTCCTTGCCTTATTTTTTGTTATTTGAGTCTCTTTAACTGTTTCTGAAATCCTCTTTCCATTTTTATTCTTATCTTCCCTTAGCGTGGTGGCTTCGCACTGTTGAGGTACCTTCAAAGGTTCTGAAGTTAATATCCCTTTTCTTAATATTTCCTGAGTGGGCACATTTCTCTCTTGGACAGATAGGTCCTTCAAGCCTTCTTACATTCTTTCAACATTGATGGCTAGTTCTTTTGCCTTTTGTCCCTCCTGCGTTGTTACTTTTCTCTGTTGCTTCGTCTTATCCTCTTGTTCTTCTATTATTTGGTCTATTTTCCTAGCTATGAAATCCCTTAGTTCTTGCTTTTTCTTTTCTATAGCTTCTTCCTCTACTTTCCTTATGATCTGATCCTTCTCAATCCAGGTCTTACCTAACAAAAGAGGGAAAGGGGCGTTGTCCTTAACAAACCTAATGACTTCAAATTCTTCTTCAGTCGATGTTCCATGAACAATAATAGGTATAGTAGTAACTCTTACACATAAGGTTATCATCTTTCCCTTAAACAAGCCTATCCTTCCCAAAGAAGGTACCATAGTAGTCTTTCCCAAAACTTCCCAACTTTCTTCTGTCATAATATTCACTTGTGTTTCTTCATCCAAGACACAGTCTATGTCGAAGTGTTCTATTCTTGCACTTATGTGCTTTTTTGCTTTCAGGTTTTCTGGTAAACTGACATCTTTATGAACATCCATCATTTCTACCAACTGTAATAACATAGTCTGAACTTCCTCTAACCTTTTCTCTTTATGACTTTCTAACATACCCTTAGTCTCTTGATTCTTTTCATAGTTCTCTTGTCTTATGTCCCTCCCTTCAACTTTAGCAATGATCCTTGGACAATCCTCAATCTCATGACTAACAATATTACAACAAAGACAAATAGGGCCTACCCCAGGGCATTCCTTAGCAAGATGTCCCGACCTTCTACATTTATAACACAAAGTCAATCCTCTTTTTCTCTTAAATGTTCTCCAATATTTTCTGTACTACGCATTTCCGCTAGGATCATAGTGCTTGACCTGCAATCTGCAAAAAATAATTCTAGGTTCCTGCATCCACTTATCAGTCCAAAAATTCTTTCTATGCATAGGAATAACATATCTTTCTTCATTTACATTAAATTTACTCAAATCAACTATTTCTTTCAACCGCACCCTAGCCTTCAGACTAGGAAAAAATCTATTAAACATACTTAAATTCATGTTTTCGAACAAAAAATTTCACTTATCTTTCTCTTACCAAAGCACAAAGCTTACCTCTTTTAGGATCTTACCTCTTTTCTTCAGATCAACTTACTTTCTTGGCACAAATCTTCACAAGTCAAGTAGAGTACTGCGCACTTCAGCAATAGATCTACGCACATAGCTTCTCTTTTTCTTTACTTCAGTTCCCAACAATTACAATTTCAGGTCCCAACAATGGAACCATTTGTTGGCACAGAGGTAGACCCAGGGTTCAACGCTTAACAACGCACCAACAAAACCTTGACTACTGGCCCTTTCGGCAACACCTGTGAAGTAGGCGAAGTCTCAGCCGAGGTAGAAGCAAGGAGGTTACAGGACGCAGGTGTCTGTAACCAGGCTGGGACATGAATCTGTGATAATAGCACTTCACAGAATATTATGTTAACGCTTAGGAAGTGACATGCATTAGTTTATTAACCCTATGAACACCATAGAGCATAAACAAATATAGATCGACACAACGATAAAAAATGATTATATATCTCGAGCACTTAACACTTAGCACCACAAGTTAGATCTAACATTCATTTACCCTTTAACATAAACAAAGTATATTGCATATCATAATATAAGCACTAAGCAAAAATATAACAGAGGTAACATTGTACAAAGCAAACCATGAGACACCAGATATATGTGGTTCACCCCAGGGTGGGGCTACGTCCACAAACTGCTTCGCCTCTTTATTATTCACCAAGGTCTTACATTCAGTCACTCCTGTGCACTAATCCACAGAGTTGAGATTGACACAAGACATGAGATCTGCGCACTAAGACCTAGATCATCCCTCTTTGCCCCCCCAAAATAGGTCAAATGCACAGAGCCAGAATCACAACACTTAGCACCTTCTACAAAATCACAGTCGAGCACAAAACCTCGACTACATGCAATCTGCGCAAAGAGCTACTGTTACACACATAACTACATTTACTTCCTCCTTTCTACAATACATTCCCCTTTATTTATACTTTACAAACTCTTACAATAAGGCCTAAACATGGGGAGAACCCATGGCTGACATCCCGTAAACCTGTTACAAAACCCTAACCCTAAAATTAGGTGAGATCCGCGATCTTAGCTCTATCGGGCACTCCTTCTTCGACCAACGTGTCGAAGTCCAAAAGTGGGCCAAAACTGACCAAAGTTTCCCCAAAACTTGGTCGATGGCCAACAATTTCATAGCTATAAACTTTTGATATTCCATTACAAACATCAATATTTAAGTAAGATCATGGAATTCATTGACATTTTATTTTTTCTTTATGTCATGATGCATTTATATTATGAACAATGAATTCCCGAGAATTGTCAACATGAACAATGAAAATATTCCATCTATAATCCATTTTGTTACTATGTTTATGTTTTCCTTGCACATTGAGACCTAATTATTTATGTCATCTAGGACTCTTGACCTCCCCCAATCTCTACCTTCGACATGGCACATGGATGTTCACACTCAGCATGGGAAATGTGCATCACCATCTCCTCCATCGTGGCTCATAGATCAATGGGGTAGTAACACCACCACCATGGTCGGAGTGGCAAAGGAGGTTGCACCTTTCCTCCCCACCCATAATTCCCATTGTAGATTTTTATTTATCTCATGTTCTCCATCCTTCTCAAAAACCATGGGGCTTTTCTCTTCACTCCAATGATATATATTTCAAACCCGATGTTTCTCTACATGGGAATGACTCTTCTAGGTTCCTAGAATCACCCAATTTGGTTTACTTAGTTCATTTCTACAAGATAATCTTTACCTCCAGTGGAAAATAAATAATACAAACACACAATTTAATTTTGTCTACAGATGGTTTTGTTTAAACCCTGTAATGATAGGAAAACCATATCAATTGCAAAATCCATAAACAACTAGGTCTGCAGTTTCCAATAAATCTTATATCTATTTAAATATTCAACACTTACTAGCATTGTAAGGCAATTAATGATAGGAACTTGCAGCCTCTATTATTATCCTTAGTCATATCGTAATCAATTGAGCTCATTCTAAGCCGAAAAACCAAATATGGTTGCCTCGTATGGAAGTATTATTGCATGTTGTATGGATGTTGTAACACACCCAACCCCCTAACCCTTCCTTAGGTTGGTGAGGTGTCAAAATTTCCTCTTTCTTACCTTAACTCCTTTATCAAATCGGAGTCCATAGATTAAATTTGTTTTGTGAGAGCTTTCCAATGACTGTAACCATGCTCAAAATCAAGCTCAAAATCAAAAGTGATGGCCTCCTTAAACTCTTAGGATTTTTCGCACCAAACATCTACCTCATGTACATGGGGCACCCACATGGACCTCCACCATCCATACCATCCTATGTGGCAACACCCAACGTTGACTGGTCGGGACATTTGTGGTGGTCCCACACTTCACTTGACATTGGGATCTCATGGATCCCCTACACTAGACTGTATCTAAGACCCTTCCGGTGGTCCATTATTTACTGGAGTGATCACTAGAGCCATACCCAAATCAAGAACACAAATCCACTGTAACCTTAACCTACTAGATGCTTTGCTTCACTGAGTGCCTTGCCTCACTAGGTACTGCACTCCACCAACATCTCTTCGCACTAGGAATCAAGACCCTAGGTTAACTCATATGCACTCGTGCTTCAAAATCCTGATTCAATAATCGATCTAGAACCTAGACATGTGGGCCAACCATATTGCAACATGTAGAATGACATGTCACTCCACATCATCACAAGGTATAAGGATCCTCCACTCAAGTGCTGACACTTGTACACTTCTCATTGACTTGACTCTGTCATCTTGACATCACTTTGACATCATCAACATGTGCTCCAATTTCCTCCCGCTCGTAAACTAACAAAGGAAAAGGGATGGAACTCTTCTCGTAACCTTTCCCAACTAGGCACCTATAAACTAGGATAGAAACATAGGAAAATGGGGCTTGGGAAGTCCAGGGGTTTGGTTACCCCATCGCATTGGCCTCTGTTAAGGTCTTAACCCGCACATAGGTAGATCAATGTATTCGGATGTAATAAAGGTCAATATTAATAAGACCTTTCAATAAAATAGAATAAGGTGGATGTAAGAAGACCTAGGTCACATTAATAAGACCTTTCAATAAAATAGAATACAGGATGTGAAGACCTATTAGAAGCTTCTAGAAGGATCTTCCTGGGATGCTTCTCTTTAATAGACACATTTAGTATAATATGTGTCGAGGTTATGAGAACCCCAGCTTGGATACAGCCAGAGCCGCCGACCGAGGTTGCCCCTCAAGAGGCAGGCCCGCTAACATTAAGTTTTCAATTGAAGTGCTTTTCTATTGTTAATTGTGATATCATTCCTGCGGTATCATGGCGATTATACCGGATATTTCACTGCTATTCCGGCCATTTCTAGCATTTTATTCTCTTCGCTCGCGATATTTTATATATCCGGGTATCTTGTATCGAGCACTTTCCTGTATGCAATTGTGGCATTTGTTTTTCCAGTAGAGATGTATTCCTGCTGCCTTTAAGCCACGAGATCCGGTCGTTAATGCGATAAACCCACTCTGCTGAGGGAATTATACACGCCAGAAATACAAGTGGTTCTTAAGCGTACGCTTGTTGGCCACCCTTGTAACCCCCGTTGGCACCCCTTCAAGTGGTAACGCATAAGATAACACCTGCGGTAACGATCGGCTCAGATTTCTTGAAGCCCTTTAGATAAACTCATCTTTCACGGATCGCTATAGTGTCGGTGAACAACACTCTGAAGATACTTTCTGCACTGTAGCTCTAGTACTTAATTAAGGGTACCTGCCTATCCTCCTTAGTTAGTACCCCGAGATATTGGGCCGAGTAATACAGTTGGACCCCGCACGTATATCGAGAGCTATAGCAATGTGGCAAACCCTTCGCCCTAACCCTTGAATACCTAACCCCTGGGAACATAAACAACAACATAAACAAATTAAACCGGGCGAGATCTATTAACATGCATGTGTGTTCGGGTTGCTAAATAAATACTGTTCAATTTGGGGATTTCAAAGACCGATCATTCTTCTCGCACTCAAAGCATAACCCTCAAGCAATCAGAAAAAAAAAAAAAAATTTGGAATTTTTTTCACCATTATTAGAGATCTATTCCATTAGATTCATCTCTTCTCCCCATCACTCTCATCCCTATCATTTTTCCAAAAATCTCACCTACTCTCTTTCGGCTTCACCCATCATCATGGCCTATACCCATAACCAAGAACTAGAGTCTCAGCTTCAGACACCCCCTAACTGCTTACTTGAGACCCAACAAGAAGTGGCAACTCGTTACTATTGCCTACTTCTCAAAGACTCTTCAAATAAATTCAAATGTGCTTTGGTGCATCCGCAGAATACTTTGGTCATCTAGTGGGAATGGATGGCGTAAGGGTGGACCCGGAAAGATTGAAGCTATGACTCCACGCGACCCAAAAGACTCTCAAAGCTTGCATGGATTTTCTGCCTCGTGGTATTATCGCAGTTCGTTAAGAACCATGGAAAGATCGGCAAAGACCGCCACTTCCATTTCCTCCCCTAAAGAACTCTTCACTTAACCCCGCCAGTCGCCAAGTTCAAACCTTGAAGACTACCATGTGCACCAATTTCCGGCCCCCGGCCTGACTAAAAGACATTTGTGTTGGAATGCGACGCCGTGGAAAGGAATCGCATTGTCCTTATGCAAGAGGGTCGACTCCAATTCCTTCTTCACTAGCAAACAACCCACCAAAAGAATCTAGGCAAACCAATTTAAGGAAAAGAAATAACATTCTCAAGATGCCGCTGAATTATGGCCCTTATCTCTTGGGGCAACGACCTAAATTAAGATCTACCCATCAAAGCCTCGGCACTTTATGGAACAACGATTTCCTCCTTCTGTGAGCAAATAAAATGGGTCACTAAGCTCTTGATATGATTAGGAGATCATTTACAAGAAGGAAAAGACAATGTCGTGGCGGATGCACCGTCCCGCAAAAAGGAAGACGAAGGATCCCTTTTTCTCTTTCCTTCATCGCACCTGACATACAAGTCGTGCACCGTGAATGGCTTCAAGACCCCAAAGTTCGCAACTGATCCAACAACCGCAATCATGCTCAAGCTCCCCTGTAGTCTCCGCCCGTGGATGAGCTTCGATACAAAGGCCGCTGTATTTAAGTAAACAATCCAAGCTCAAATCCACAAGACTTTCTCTCGAGCTTCATACACCCACAACGGCACTCGTGGTTCACTCAAAACATATGACCGAAATGCTCTTTCCGATGGTATGAAACAGACATCCATAAGTTTGTAATGAATGTGAGGTATGTCAACGCAACAAGGGAAAACAGCCACCTGTGCACCCTCCAACCGCTTCCGGATTCCTCCTTCGCTATATTTGGAAGGATATCTCTATGGAATTTATTACAGCTTACCCAAATCGGGAATAAATCCGGGCCTATAATGGTGGTGGTGGACAGCCCTTTCCAAGTATGCTCATTTTTGTGTTTTACAATTACCCATTTAATGATCCACGGTGGCTCAAATTTCATGGATCGCCTTCAAGCTTCATGGCATGCCAAACTCTATTGTTTCCTCGACGAGACCCAACTACAAGCAATTTTGGCAAGAACTGCTTAAGCTACAAGGCACACAAATTGCATCTCAGCTCAGCTTATCATCCCTGCATTTATGGTCAAATCCGAAGTCGCCAATAAAGTTTTTTGGAAACATATCTAAGGTGCTTGCCTCTCCTAAAACAACACCAGTGAGCTCACTGGTTACCCCTCAGCCAATGGTGGTACAACATCACATACCATACAACAACTCTATGACTCCTTTTGAAGCAAAGTTGTATGGACAAAAGCCACCATCAGCTTCTTCATACTAATGGGTAATTAAGGTCCAAAGGGTTGACTAAATACCATAAATCCAGAGGATATCCTTCTTACCATTAAAGAGAACTTGGTCACGGCCCAAAACAGAATGAAGCAGAAGCAGATCAAGCACAAGCTCAATCATTACTCTGGCTAAGGGGATCACGGGAGATCAGAACCATATAAGCAAACTTCCTCAAGGCCGAAAGTAGCGTCGGTTAAGACCCAAATTTTATGGCCTTAAGACAGCTTCGTGGGATAAATGATATCGCTTAGTCACTTTACCAAATAAGATCTTGCTTTTCATGTTTCATGCTTGAAGAAGGTGATTGGAACCAGTGCCAATTCAAACCAACCTCCAGTTAGCTAAAGAAGGATCCATTTGTATACAACCACAAGCAGTTTTGGACCAAGTGGGAGTGTCAGCCTGTGGCCGAACCATCAAGGAATTGCTAGTACAGTTGAAAGATATAACTCCAAATATTACCTTGGGGAACCAAATTTCACATTCAAGAACAGCTTCTACATCTCAAGCTCAGAGGACAAGGTTGTTTTATAAAGTGTATACGTTAAGGTCCTAACCCGCATTATAGGTAAAGATCAATGTATTTGATGCAATGTAAAGGTCAATATTAATAAGACCTTTCAAAGAAAAATAGAATATATTGATGTAAAATATTCCATTAGAAGCTTCCGCCTCTGTGAAGATCTTCCTCTGTGATGCTTCTCTTTAATAGACACATTTAGTATAAATAAGGGTCGAGGGTATGAAAACCCTAGCTTGCGGATTATTGTAAATGTACGCTCGACTGAGGTTGCCCCCTATAAGGCCCGCTAACATTGCTTTCCTCGAATCAAAGTGCTTTCTATCATATTTCAGAGCATCATTCTTGTATCAGGAAGATTATGTCGATATCTTTTACTGTTATCCCGCCATTTCTAGCATTTTATTTATGTTTTGCATATTTCTTATATATTTGTATCTTGCCTCCCAAGCTTATCAAGAAGGATCAACTGTTGATATCTCTCATCCTTTTGATCTAATGACTAGGATTTAAGGCGTCTTTCAAAGGTTTTATGCCCAACCTAGCTCAGATTCAACTTGCACGAATACAATACCAACAAGTCTCATTCTCTATGGAATTCAAGCCACCACACTGGGAAAAAAAAATGTCAGTAACGCCATTCTCTCTCTCTCTCTCTCTCTTTATAAGCATAGAAGAGATGGAATCTTGTGTGGAACTTGGTCCCACCAACATTAGAACGCAACAAGGCCTAGACATATATCCTCTGATGCAGGTCCTCCGACGCACTGATTATCTGGTGAGTCAGTTAACCGGGGCGTCTTCCTCTAGTTCCTAGATCCTCAGCGACAATTAGACGATGGAGGTTTATCCTCCCCCCCCCAATCCAACAAATATCTAATCACTTTGGTGTACACAGGGGTTGAACGAGATTAAGGTAAACCAATTGGGATCTGGTGGTCTCCCGAGGCTACTTATAATGCTTAGCCAAGAAGGCTCAACCTTCCGCAGATGGTCGAGATTGATCCTCCACTCTGGATTGATGGTTGTTATTTCCCTTCTATTTTCAAAAGGATTTTCAACGAGTTCCTTGGGTTTCTTCTCCCAAAATCCATTTTTATAATCATGATAGGAGGGCTTTACATCGTATAACCAAGTGCAAGGTGACCAAGGTCAACTCTAGAGAATAATCAATTCTTCCTCATGAACATAAGCCTCGACCAACTCTTGGAGAGGATGGGAACTATCGACAAATTTGGGTTTTACATAAGACAAGGACCCATAAGGGAAATTTAAAACATCCAGGAGCATAATCCAAAACACCCCTTACTTATTTCTATAAGTTTTAAAGATATATGTTCGTGCACCTTTAAATCCTATCCCAATGGGTTAAATAACCAGAAAAATAAAACATAGCAAAATATAAGCTGTGAATTATAGAGTCAGGGAGATCTCTTCATTTATCATTCGTCACAAGAGACATTTACTAGTAAGTAAAATCAATGCATGCAAAGTACACAATTAGGTACTTCTACCATCTTTCTTAGAATTGTTCATAGACCATGCAGTTTCAGAGCATACACAGACATATCATGTTTATATCTCTTACAACATGACAAAGATTACACAAAAGACTTATCTATGTATAAATGGTTTTCCAAGCCAACTAATTGAGGGTGAAGGCATTTCCACCCAACCATAGGCTCAAATGTAGCAGGTATCTATAGTCTGTCCACCCCCATGCCAAGCTATGATATCACCAAGGAATTATCTTAGGTTCTCAGAGCAATTAGAAAGGTGAAGGACACTCTCGTTAACACAACTATCGATTGAGAACTCCTTACTCCAACCATTCCCAGGGTCTCCATGAGGTTTCTTTAGCACCCTCCCAACACCAAGCTCACATCCTTTTCAGCTCAGGTTGAGCTCTAAATTCTAGTACCAATCCTGCACAAAATTTTCTTCTCCCAACTCATTCATGTCTGCCCACATGTCCCTTATTCATCACTCTTCGCAACCCCCTTTCCCCCAGACCATAAATCCCTTCTTCAGCACGCACCCGTGCACTTCTCTCTGTACCTTCCTTCTGTTAGAAGGAACCCGTGGGTCAATCATGGGGAATTATGATGATTTTCCTGTTGTACTATGGAATGAAATTTTTTTGTTGTCCTATCCAGTCTTTCATGCTTCCATTCATTGAGGGTGGTTAGTTGTCCAACTACCAATCCTCCCTCATTAACTGACTTGCTTTGAAATCACGAAAAAAAGGGAAAAAGTTATTATTTCCAGAAATAATTAATTGAGCAAGAGGCTTAGGCTCTCTTAGTATAATGAATCCCCCTTTCCAGGTTCCGTTGCTCTTTCCTCTGGCGATATCATGGCTAGTACTTAAGGCTTCACCCAATAGTCAACTGGGTTGCTTTTATATTACACATTTACATCTTTTACAAGCCATAGCATGGAAATATTATCTCCCTGTCGAGATAAACCAATATTAACCATAATTAATTACACATTAATTAGGGGGATTAAAAATGGGGGTGTTACATCTCTATCCCCCTAAATAGTAACAATGCCCTATGTGTTCTTTGCTTTCATATTTTATCCTCTTCAACAATGTATTTCCTTCCCAGTCTGGTTCATTTTCAGACTTTGGAATTTCAACAATATGCCTACAAAAATCATCATAAACAATGCATATTAAAACAATTTTCATGCATAAATATTTCATTGTTGTTTATAATTTAGGAGGAAATATATATTTCAACACAAATACTTATATGTGCAATTCGTGGATCTCCATCCATATGGCTTCCACATTTACTCATCCCACCGTTTTTCCTTTGACATATTCATTGTGATCATGACCCTCATTCAATAGATAACAAGAGATATTGAAGTCTCCTCTTCCTTGTAGTCACTCACCTTCCAGGATCAGGCATCCCCTTCTCTGTTGCACAGTCCCTCGGGTGATCCATCTTTCCTGCCAATGTCTTTTTGCATAAGAAGAGTTCAGATACTTCACTGAGTCTTATAAACAGGTTGTCCCTCATGCCCTCTTTGCTGAGGTGTCCCTCATGCCCACTCTAACACAACACAACCATATCAATGTGATTATGGCATACTGGGTCTTAAAGTCACAATAGTTTCCCTTTTTCTATGCTTTTCCAGTCCGATAGCCGTTATCTGTTCCTCTAGGACAGATCTATCATCTCACCTGTATCATTTACACATATAGTAATCGTGATGTATTATCATCAATTTCAATAAAAAACCTTTCAATCTGCAACCCACAAATTTCAAGTTCCACTTATAGATTTTCAAATCTACTCCTTATAGGAACCATATTCCACAAGTATGAAACTTCCTTCTCATAATAGTTTGTCTCTTTACAACTGTAGGCATAAACCTTCCTCTTGGACTTAGTTTCTACCATATTCAAGACCATTTTCTTTCAATTTTGAATCTTCACATAACCAAACAAATTGTTAGTTTTCTCATGCACATTACATTTTCATTGTACATTACAGTGGTTCACTAACAATTCTTAAAATTATGCATACTAACAATTGCATCACTTTTGTTCACTAATCATATGAAACAAAAAGATATTGTATAATCCATTCAATTTTCATAAGATATGCAGTTTTTTAGCATACCAGATTTATATAATCCATTCAATTTTCATAAGAGTTCAACCAATGTGTCAATGTCCATGGCGTCCACTGTAATGTACCTAGCCTCACAACTGAATTTTGCTACTACAACTCTCCCAATACCACTTTGATACCAATCTGTAGCTTACCCATCTTACTACTGAGAAACGCTACTCCAAAATCTAATGCGTATATTCTACTCTATAACATTGGTCTACGCAGAAATACTTGAAGTAACGCGCTCGACCCCAAGTTGGGTCGCGCCGCACAAATTTTCCTCTTCTGACACAACTTATAACAACAGAAGTAACACAATACAATTGTGCGCACAAGCATGCTGACCACACAAAATTATTGTGTGTGTAATCCACTTTGAGCATGTGATCACTACTGCGCACGTAACTGTTATGGCGTCACACTCAAATTTTGTTCTCCTTGTGCACGCGGATTGCTTCCCCATGCGCACAAGTGAATCCAACCTCTTGTGCACACATAGTGTTTTCCTACATGCACGACCATTCTAACCTCGCCTCAAAGACTCGTGACCAATATTATACGGTTAACTTAACATGAATAACTAATAACAACTATCATACTCAACATGTACAAATACAAACACTGCATATCAACACCACACTTACATGTGAAAGCAACATTATACATTATAACATTAATTACTTATATGCAACATCATACAAGAATTAAACTCATATCAGACATAGATAATTAAGCACACAGTAAATGAGACAAGCACAGAAAGGACACTTATCTTTTATGAAAAGTCATCAACTGTGTGCAGAACTCAGACATTCATCCCAACTATACACTTAATTGCTTATAAAATTTCAGCAATAGGTCACCCCTGAGATGGGGCTTAAACTTTACCAGGGAAAAAGGATTCCTAATGCTAGGATAAGGTCTGATAATAAGTGGAATTGCTCAGTCCAAGGTGCCCACTATCACAACTAGACTACAGTCTCTCATTCCCCACATGGATGTCCCACCCTAGGAAGTGTGCCCCTTCTTTGATCAACAACCTTCAACTACGCCACTTCTCTTCCAGGGCTTCATCAACATGTCAAGAAAGAAGTCTCAGAGCACTGCAAGTAATGCTCAACACACTAGGGAACAATTCCCAACAAAACTCTCACTTGGAGAGAATGTTCATGGGCTTGACAACCTTCCTCTTCGTCAACAAATATATCAACAAATCTCTCACTTTGAGAGAATGCTCACGGGCTTGATAACCCGCCTCTTCAACAACAAACTAGTTTTTCCCAAGCATAGGGTTATACAATGGAATAAATTTCTAGATATCCCCGCAAGAATGTTGATCTGAATGATCAAGGAATGAGATGAATGATTGTTTTCCTTCCGAAATACACCAAGGCCAACAATATATATTGCATGCCTTAAACTGGACACTTGTCACCTTCAGAATTAGCTTTAGCCACACAGTGACTTGTTCCCATCCCTTAGGAACTTAAGATAAATAATTATCCATAAATTACACTTTTCAAAAATATTAGTAAAATATTCCCTTGGACTTAAGCCCCTTGGCTTAACCCCCACTTTTCCCTTTTTCGGTGGAGTTTATCCCCCCATCTCTTTTCATCTGATCTATCTACGTGCAACGATGTGATATTATCAATAACTTGAGTGTGATTACATTTTACAAGGATAGGCACACTGGCCTATTTGTATTTTGTCTCACTAGTCCCATAACCACACATGCTCTCTAACCTCAAATACGTATACATTCACACACACACACACACACACACACAACTCGGTCTGATGCGCACATCAAGGTAATCCCCACACACTTACTCAAGTGTGCACAACACTGTGAAATGTGCACACCCTTCCTTTGATGTGAAAACCATACACACTTACCCAGGTGTGCGCAACACTCTGAAATGTGCCCACCCTTTCTTTGATAACAATCCTGCAAAACCCAAACTTGGTGCCAACGACTCACCGATTTATATGTACATTTACATTTACAATTGGTACCAACTAATCACCAACCTATATGTACAATTACAAATGGGGTTCAGACTAAGGACATAACAACCACATTTACACACAATGCACTCTTGCATTGATTTCATATTACCATATTTTATGTTAGGCACATTGTCGTGGTGAGGTGGAACTAAGCCAACTTCTCACCACATGAATTCTTTATCAACATTCATTATTACACCAGGAGTGTGTTCCCTGCCTTGAGCTGATCATGATCTCAATTCATCAACATAATACGAAATTTAAAATTTCACATAAAAGCATTCATGCATTCTTTCTTTGTTGGCAATCAGGGTGCCAATATTCATGGCCACTCAATTTCTCTATTTACCATTTTCATAACTATGTTGGAATATTCGAAGGTCCTCCTTCCATAATGGGAAGTCCAATACTTTTCCTCTTCCATACAACATGCATCCTCAATGCATTAAATGTATGTGCCCTTTATGTGCACAACTACTTATTCATTCATGATTATCCAATTCAACATGGCATAACTATTTGTGCATATATTGCAAAATATTCCAAATCCATTTTAGTTTGTCTACAAGAGGTTCCTTCCTCTATCATACCCTTCCTGGGTATTTAATGACATACTGCAATTAATTCACAATCATAAAAATATGAGGCATACTTGGACGAAAATCCTTACCCGATTCCTTCTAAATTTCATGCCACAAGGCATGATATATTTCTACATGTCTGACTACCAACAACTTTTCTAATGTTATCTTATCAGTGGTGCTTCACGGGGACTCCTAAGGTCCTTCTCCAATTCTTTAATCGACAACCCTCTTGTCCTTATCCTCTGAATGAGGTTGTCCACCATTGGCAATTGTCTCCTCAACAACTCCAATCCTTCCTACACACAAAGTCACAACAACAATTACATCAACTGTCATGTCAATTATAATATAGGTGCTTTAACACTTTTATTAGTCATCAAACATTATTCAAATATGCCTTAGAATATTTATCTTCACTCTACCACATTTCCTTAGTGTGGTCATGAGTGTAAAATAAACACCTTTTAGTTGTTTTGCTTTTACACAACACTCAACATTCTTATGTTAGAAATATTCACACATAACAACACATCAATTTTCTCATCCTAGAGAAATAATAAACAACAAGAAAGGATTCAATGGATTCTCCCCATTTTAGCTTCTCGATACAGTCTAGAATTTTCATCCTAGTTGAACTATTTCCAAGACCTCGATGCCATTTTTATAACATGGATTTAACCAAGATCATTCATTGAAACATATTTATTAATTTATTTTCCTTTTCTTTCACAATTGTTCTTTTAAAGCATACAACTCTCCTAAAAAATCCAGGGTTTAGAGTGAGAAAGGTGTTCCCTTCTCTCCACGTTATCTTTTCATTCTACCCCATTCTTGGGCCCGCCTGCTCCATTTCTTGGGCAATCTCAATCAAGGTTGTCTTGAATTTTCTTCATTCAAAGAGTCCTCTTTTTCCTGAATGCAACAACAAAA
The DNA here is from genome assembly GCA_010110895.2 of Picea sitchensis. Taxonomy (NCBI): domain Eukaryota; kingdom Viridiplantae; phylum Streptophyta; class Pinopsida; order Pinales; family Pinaceae; genus Picea; species Picea sitchensis. The sequence continues at coordinate 143,808 of SNQJ01S0026692.1, read as the reverse complement.
TGCATTATCAAAGTTAGTTTATAAATTAATCACAAACAAGTGCACTTTGCAGATTGATCAAATAGAATTAGGATTCTCAAGGTTCTATATATGAAAGTCTTCCACACATGCATTATCTTTTAAAATGTAATCCATAATTCTTATACAAATAGGATTTGCACCCCTCTGCACAATTCCAGTAGTCATAAATTCCATGGCTTTGTTCTCCTAAAAAAGTCTTTCCACCATCCACCCACATGGAACTTCTTCATCATGTAACTTCCTTGTTGCATATCGATATTCACCTGAAATGGTCTCAACCCATGAGTTAACATCAACTTTAACATTTCGGTTGTTTACCCAATATTCCATCAAGAATATAAGCATTTATCATTATTATGCATTCAAACTACACATTCAAACATGTACATTTATTCCATTAGTTCATATCCACCATGTGCTTTCATGCACTTAACCACATGCAACAACAAAATATGTCTGTGTCTACCACTGACACACTTTACAATTTCACATGCACATTTACTTAAAAAATCAACCTGTCTTATTATTGCTCTCAATCATTTATATAAAATATTAAAGGCATAATCACAACCATATTTCCTTCTTTCATAACAACAAAGCATTTTTTCTTATTTTATCTTTCAACATTATACATTATCTCTCTCTGAAGAATGGAGTACAACCCCGCTCAAGCTAGTATTCAAACAAAACAATCAGACCCTTCCAGACATGGTCAGCTAAATAAACAACAATGCTTCCAAGAACATAGAAAGCGATATTCCTGCTTCATAATTCACTTATATATATGTGTGTGTGTGTGTGTGCGTGTGTGCATCACTTGCACATTTTTAGGTCATTCTTATACATTTATTAAATCTTAATATCAACCTTCTTCAATGAGAACTTACAATCATTCACATGACTAGTCTCACAGACATAATCATAATTATGCTACCCTCTTTATATGGAAACAACCAATAAGAGGTCACTTTTTCCCATCTGCTATAAAATATCTCCATAGTTAGAAAATACAAATAAGTAATTACAACATCACCTAGGGCAACAAGATACCAATTCCTATCTCTCTTCATGTCTTAAATCATTCCAGGTCTGTAGACCTTTACCAGGGAACTCTTACCTAAATTTCCTCTCATTGTTACTTGAGCATATTAAGCCATATTATATGGCTATCATCCCTCTCTGGATGTTAGCTAATTCATCGGTCTTCAGGGAAGTGTTACAACACTCCCTTTACTAGACTTTGGATCAACACCTTACTGATACTTTGCCTTATCTTCATAAGGCTGCAAGTAATAACATCATCAACATTCTCATTCATGTTGTTAATTTTTTCTATTGTTATCAGATCCTCAATAACCCAAAATGACCCAACAACACACTATTTTACAAATAACAATAGACTATTCTAAGTCTATATGAACGTTACACACATGCTTAATCATTTCCATATGAATTGACAACATATCCATCTTATAATGCTAAATGTTATTAATAAGAACACCATTTATCCTTGGAACCTCTCAAATCCAAGCGATTGCATCATTACATGCTCTTAAAATCCATTTACTTATGCTTAAATGGGTTAACCAACAACACGTGTCTTTCATTATGAATTGACCTTAACAATATTTCCATCGATCCTCTAAGCATGAAGAGTTATCCATACATGACTTAGTATTTTATTTAAGCAACAATTATTACTGCCAAGGCTTTATCAACCCATGCTCATAGACAACATTACTGCAATCCAACTCATTCATTCTTTGGACTTATGCTACCCTATAACATGATTCTGCTCTTTCTTCCATTCACCTTCAGATCTTACCATTAATGCCTATAAATATATTCAAATTCTCACAGGAGTCTTAATTCTAATTCCAACAATATCATGGCATACTTCTTCTGGTGCAAATCAACATGCTTATATTTTTTGATGTGATAAATTTTACACATGGATTATGCAATCCTTCTCAAGAGGCTTGTGTAGATAATAAACAAACTTTCAAGGTAGAAAAACACTTTCCAACAGTCTCATATTAGCCTTGGCATACTAGTCTTGTGATGGGATTGAGGTTAAACCAACCAAGATCTGATGGTCTCATGAGGTCGGTTACAATGGCTAGCCCAAAAGGCTCAGCCTTCTACAGATGGTCGAGATTGATCCTTTGCTCTAAATCGATGCCTGTTATTTCCCTTTTGTTTCTTCTCTCGGACTCCAATTTCATAATCGTGATAGGAGGGCCTTACATCATATAACCAAGCATAAGGTGACCAAGGTTGAATCTAGGGAATAATCAATTCTTCCCCACTAACATAAGGCTCGCCCCACTCGTATAGAGGTTGGGAACTATCACCAAATTCGGGTTTTACATAGGACAAGGACACATAAGGGAAATTTAAAACATGTACGAGCATAATCCCAAGCACCCCTTACTTATTTCTCTGAGTTTTAAAGATCTTTGTTGAGAACTCCCTTAAATCCCATCCTAATAGGTTAAATAACCGGGAAGTTAAAGCATAGCAAATATAAGCTGTGAATTATAGAGTCAAGCAGATCTCTTCATTTATCATTCATCACAAGAGACATTTACTAGTAAGTAAAAGGAATGAATGCAAAGTGTGCAATTAGGTACTTATATCATCTTTCTCAGAATTGTTCATAGACCTTGTAGTTTCATAACTTACACATGCGTAACATGTTTACATCTTTTACAACATGACAAAGAGTACACAAGAGACCCATCTGTGTATAAATGGTTTTCCAAGCTCATTGACTAAGGGTGAAGGCCTTACCACCCAAACATAGGTTCATATGCAACATGTCTTTGTAGTTTGGCCACTCCCATGCCAAGCCATGATACTACCGGGGAATTATCTTAGGTTCTCAGAGAAATTAGAAAGGTGAAGTCCACTCTCCTCCACACAAATACCGGTTGAGAATTCCTTACTCTCACCATGCCCAGGGCCTCCACGAGTTTTCTTGGAAAAGTAAAAATTGCATCTAGGCACTTAGGCCGTTAATAATAGTCACATGAATGAATTTTTGAGAATTTGGTGTCTCATATGAAAAACTCAAAATTTTTGTTGTGGTCTATGAAATCAAGTGTGTTTTTGAATCAAGGTTGTGTGGGCTAACAATTGGAATCTATTATGGTCAACCTCTTTACTGCAAAGAGTGGTGTAATGGATATGAGGAGTGTGTTGGGTAGAAAATTAGTGGTACAAGACTCAAAGAGAGCATGATACCCCAATCACCATCGTAAATGTGTAAAAAAAACTTGAAAGCATCCCCACATTGAATATTGTGAAGTGGATGACAACAATAGAGGATACCCTATGAACTTAGAGTCCACCACTTATAATTATGCATTTCTTTTGGTTCTTTCCATTTCAAGAAGTTGACTCTTGAATCTTGGTAGCTATGATTTCTTATAAGGTTGTGCCATTATCGTAGTGCCCTCAAGTTTTTCTCAGTGTATGAAGACTTAGATAAAAATCTTCTTTTTTTCTTCTATTCACCTCATGAGATTCTTGTGTTTTTCCTCTTATTTGGATTTAGGATGTGAGACTTGGCACTCAACCATCATGAGTATGCAAGACTTCATCCTTACCAAGTCTCTCCATATTAACTTTAAAGTTATAGGGTATTTGCATTGACTTTAGGGTCATGGCATAATTGTGAAAATTCATTTCTTATGTTGAAGTTGAAACTAAGTTTTTGCATATTTTTCAACTTTAAACTATCATAACCTTCTCTCCCTTTTTAAGTCTGTTCTACCTTGGTTTAACATGTGAAACATATACTCATTCTTGTCTTTTACGACTCAGACCCATCCAAACCACAAGAGCCCAAATCCCATGACTAGTGGGCAAATTAAAATGCACACATTGTTGAGGGTTTTTATCTCAATATAGAGACAATGTAAAGCTTCATAGACATGGTTAGGAAATCTCTTCCACAAGTTTTCCTACTTTTAAAGAGATTCACATACTTCTAAATATCATGTTCAATTTGCAATAGTTAGAGGAGATACTTTTGAAAGGAATCGTGTGATGCTCAACACTACACCAATACAATACAATATTTAGAGGAAACATTTCTACAAGGAATACACTGCACCGATTGATCCGAAATTGATTTGAACCTATAAAGAAATTAAATAATAAACAAAGGTTAACAAACTTTGTAAAACATGTAAACATAAAAATTGAATAAGAAAAAAATGAGAGTGAGAAAGAAAAATGTGAGAATTGAATGAAAAAAAAGAAGAAAAAATAGGAGAGAAGGTCGAGGAATGAGAAACTAAGGGTTGGGGCATTGGCCTTCCCCCTACCCCCAACTCTCCCTATTTTCTCCTTCACTCTCATTCTCAATGGGTCTTTTTTCCAAGAGAGGGAAGTAGAGGCAGAGAAATCCATGAAAGCTTTGTACCATAGATTGTCGAGATGAAGAAACTAAGCCCTGTTCGAAGTTGGTTTTCCCATTTGGGTTTCCAGAGTAAACATTGTGTACATTGTGATTTCATTGTGGAGTGATTTTGCATGTGAAATGTTGTTCTTATTTGGTTTAATTCATTGTTATGAATGTATTAATGGGGACAAATAGGAAAGTATAATTCAATTTATGTTACTTAGATTTAGACCATTTTTCAATGTATGCCAACAACTCCAAAATCCTCTCCATCTATTTCTTCTGAATTGAAGATCCACGGTGCAATTATAATGGAGTTTATAATTTTGTTCCACAAGTTTGATGATTATTGAAGCTATACACAACATATACTTCTTCCCCATGGCCATATGTCCTCCCTAGATTGTATATCCCATGCCTAGGTCGATTTAATTCATACTCTGGTCGACAAGGGTAATTTTAAGAGCCCCCCCCTAAATTTATATGTATAATAAATGGGATAATCCCCATGATACATAGTAAAATTCAAAGGCTATTTTATCAATAATATAATGTGTATATAATTTTTTAGCTAATCACCCCCCCACCCAAATTTATATGTATAATAAATGGGCTAATCCCCATGATACGTAGGAAAATTTGAAGGCTATTTTATCAATAATATAATATGTGTATATAATTTTTGGATAATCTTTTACTATTTTGTACAACATTGTAAAATCTTAGCGAATCTTTCACTGAATTATAAAATCTTGGCGAATCTTTCATTGACTTTTTTTATTAAGTATAAAACCATATATAATAATAGGAAAATGTATCCATTAAACTGTAATATGCTCATTTTACATATTTGAAAAAAGAAACATAATTTGTCAATTCTCTAGACGACACTACTTCCTACTTACTTTTCAAAAAAGGATTAATCCTTTTACTTCACAATCAACCAACTCAACCATCTTTTCCATCACCTCACTAAGAGCCCAAAGTACCGCTCTTGTCCCTCTAAGGAAACATAAGACTATTGATTTTGCTACTTTTTCACATTGATCACTTTTTTAGTGGCATATCCTTCACAAATGTGCGCTTTGTTGTCGTGCATTGGTTAATTGATAGGTTATTTTTTGTCTTATTTATAGACCATGAATGTGTTAGCAAGGGTTGGTCATCTTGGTTTTTGTTGTTTTCATATACATATAACCTAAAACTTCCTTCATTGGTGTTGGACTTATTCATTATTATGCATTAGTAAATGTAAATTCAGAGAATTGAATTTGTAAGGGAAATTTTCATAGTACTACATACTGATCATAAATCAACCCTGCTATCTTCCCAGTACAAAACCATATAAATATATGAACAAAAGGTTACCGAATAACAACGTTACATAGGGATGCATTCCCAAGGGCATGGGATGCACTCCCCACACTCCTGAGACATGGTTACTCCAAAGCAAACATTTTTCGATGTCCCCTTTTAAGGGGACTAATCCAGAATTGGATCGAGGAGCTTGATGGGGCTCAAAAAGGCCTAAAAATAAAATTTCTCAGAATGGCTTGAAAATGGATGTGTGCGTAGACCTCGTTGATACGAACCCAATTCAGCTTGAATGGGCTCAAACTGACGTCATATGCTCCTGATATCACGTTCTGTTCATTTCGCTAAACAGGAAAAAAGTCAATCAGGTCAAAGTCAACGTTGACGTTAGTATGTACGATAGGTGATGTCATCATGCATCAAAATGACATACGCATGATGTCATCATGCTGACATGGCATCACTAGAAGGTGACACGTGTCACTCAGTTTCGTCATTTTCGGGCTGATTTGGCACTATACGGATTTGACACGTGTCACCATATGAATGACATGTGGCAGTCCGTATAGTGATGTGGCCCTATGGAATATGGAAACGTGGCATACTGACGACAACTGGGCAGGTGACTAGGTGTACATACTAAAACGTGGCAGGGTGATTGGGCATACAGATTGCTGACGTGTCAGACATGTGGCAGGGTGACTGGGCGTACGGTTTGACAATGTGGTCCAATCCTAGGTCGCCACGTGGCTCAATCAGGTGGTGCCATGTGGCACCCTGTGGATGCCCAATGACAGCTGGGTAAAAAAATTGTTAGGTCGGGAGGTTCGAACCTCCGACCTCCTCGGGCGCCAACGAATTAACAAATGGGCACTAACCATACAAGCTACGGGTGTTGCTTGGTGGAGAGTTGGCGCACTATTCATTTATGTTGACAGGTAATGAAGGTTCGGGGTAAGCCTTGGTCAGCGGGGGCCAGCCTCGACCGATAGGGGGATAAATACTAGGGGATATCACAGTTGGGGGGCGCGTGGAGTTATGGTATGTGTCCATATGGCCCATACGACTAGCGCAACACTAAGATCCCGAGGCTTAACCGTTAGCGCCTAGCCCGAGATCACATGGAAAGTAACCATACGAACAAGGGCGCAGGAAAAAGGGGTTGCACCCAATATTTTTTTGAAAGTGGGTCTCTAACTTTAGAATATGGTTTTTATTTGATTTTATTCAACTGTTTTGGAGATTTTTTTCCCTTTTTGGGGGATATTGGGCCCTTTTTGAGGCCAGATATTGGGCCCTTTTTTAGGTCAGATATTGGGGGGAAGTTGGGATATGGTTAACAACTTTAGATATATATAAACTAGGCCTTCTTGAGGCTATGGGAGGATATTCAGAGCAGGTTTATGCTGAATATTTTCTAATCCAAAGCCATTTTTATGCAGGGAAACTGTTGAGGAGTGCACCTTTGCGAACCATTTCTGGGAGCTCCAGTCATTCGATTTGAGTGTCATTTCTTCTGTTGGGTTCTTGAGACCTGGTAAAACAAGACCAGATTAGTTTTGTAACCTTTTGGCATTGCTGTGATGTACTTATTGAGCTTTGAAAAAAAATAAGAAAGCCTCACCCACTGAGACAAAGGCCCGGAGACGTAGGTGAGATTGTCAAACTCCGTTATCACATTGGTGTTATGATTTGTTGTTGTTTATGCTTTATCTCAGTTATGTACATGTTTATATGGCTGTCACATTTCTTCTATAATTCTTCCTTCTTCAGTTAGCTTCCTAAATGGTAAATTAACACATGCATAATAACTCAATCATTGTCGTGTCAAAGATCTTTTCGGATCAAGTGGTATTAGAGCTAGTTGATGTTTGGAATTGAGTTTTGCATTTTAACTGGGGAAAAGCTACATCGTGGTGAAGGACAACTTGTTGAAGAAAATCCATTGATTGGATTGAGAAAGATAACTTCTCAAAGTGAGAAGATGGCATCGAAAGAGGGACTTTCTCAGGATGAGAAAGAGTTTCGAAAAATTTCTTTGCTATGTCGGAGATGATGAAGGTTTTGTATGAGGATTACTTGGAACGAAAGAGACGAGTTCTTGGTGAATCTTCGAAGGGAAAAAATGAAGAAGGAGAGGATCCTCCTCAAATTCCTCCTTCACCTCCATGTTCACCTCCTTCTTCTTCAAGTTCAAGTTATAAATCCAATGCAAAGAAACATGTCCATAAACATAAGAATGAAATGCCTTTATTAAAACTTGATGTTAAATTCGAATTACCCATGTATGATGGTGAAGTTAATGCATATCGACTTGACAGTTGGATCAAAAAGATGGAGGTTTATTGCAGTGTGCAACAGATCAAGAATGAGGCCACTCAAATCAAGTTGCCATCATTGAGACTTGCAGGCAAGACACTCATTTGGTGGCAAAGAAAGTTTCAAAATGGAACACAACAAGTGGGTAATGTATTTCCATCATGGCAAAGTTTTATTTATGCACTTAGAAAGCAATTCTATCCTTTGGGTTATAAAGAGAAAGCGTTAATTGAATGGCAAGCTTTAAAACTAAGGAAAGGACAAACAGTGCAAGAATACACAAATGGCTTTCGTAAAATGGCATTGATGTTAGATATTCCTTTAGATACCCAAGAAACTCTTATTAAGTATATAGGAGGTTTACCTGCACATATTCAAAACACTATATTCATGTTTGGGCCAACTAATATTGATGAGGTTTATGTTCAAGCGACATACATTGGAGTAGGGAAAACAGGTGTTGGTGTATCATGGGAATCGTCTTTAAGGAAAGAGGAAAAAAGGAAGTGGCATGGCAAGAAGTCAAATGCAGTGACAAGAAATGAAGAGAAGCCCTCTTGCAAGCATTGCAAGAAAGAGGGGCATGATGAGGACCGTTGTTGGCAATTGCATCCCGAGAAGAGACCAAAGTGGTTCAAGGAAAAGAAAGGGAGGCAAACAGTTGCAAGAACAACATGAACCACACACTTGGGATCGAATTCAGGTGATGAATCTAAAGTGTAATTGGTTGGTATGACAAGTAAAATTGGTGAAGGATTTGATTGTAGAAGTAACTTGTTTCACATAAGGGTCATCATGAGGCACACTAAGGTTGACACATTGATAGATAGTGGATCTCAATCTAACTTAATTTCTGAGGAATTGGTTGAGCAATTGGGATTAAAAACACAGATACATCATAAGCCTTACACACTTAAATGGATAAGCAACAATCATCAAATGAACATAACCAAGCAGTGCACATAAAAATGTGCAATTTCATCTAAGTATGTGGACGAGGTAACATGTGATGTGGTGCCACTAAGTGAATGTGGAATGGTCTTAGGCAGTCCTTACTTATATGATCGTAAAGCAATCTTCTACAGGGCAAAGAATCAATATCATTTAACCAAAGAAGGTCAAGAATATGTGGTTCATGCTCATCATGTAAAGGCAAATAAAACTCTTCAAACAATGGAACAATTAAAGAAGGCATTTCAAGCAAGAAAAACACCTATAATTGTTTCAAGTCAAGTAATTGATCTTAAGCAAGAACAAGAGATGATTGTAGAATGGAAAATCAATCACAGTTTGCTTCAAGATAAGCTAATGTTGTGCAAATATTACAAACATATCAGTTCATTTGCAGTCATATTTTTTATGCTATCATTAGTAATGTTGTCTACATGGATGATAGTGGCTTCAGTAAGATGTGACAGGGTACAAATGGCTAACAATATGCTGTCAATTATCATGATTGTGTTGCAGTTGATCTTGATGAGACAGGTGCACATGACAGAGTTCAAAGACATGGAACAAGTCGGGTGGCCTATCCCGAGCTTGATGACTGGTTAGTAACCTTTTGTGGACCAAAAGGTCTTTAGTGGGGAGGTGTGATCTAGAATTGGATCCAGGAGCTTGATGGAGCTCAGAAAGGAATAAAAATCAAATTTCTCAGAATGGCTTCAAAATGGATGTGTGTGTATACCTCGTCGATATGAACCCAAGGAAACTTGAACGGGCTCAAACGAATGTCATATGCTCCTGATACCGCGTTATGTTCGTTTCGCCAAACTGACAAAAAGTCAACACTCACGTCAGCATGTATGATAGGTGACATCAGCATGCATCAAGATGACATCATCATGTTGATGTGGCGTCACCAGGAGGTAACACGTGTCACTTATTTTTTTCATTTTCAGGCTGAGTTGGCAGTGTAAGGATTTGACACATGTCACCGTATAGATGACATGTGGCAGTCCGTACAGTGACGTGTCCCTATGGCAGATGGACATGTGGCATACAGAGAATAGCTGAGCAGGTGATTAGGTGTATGGACTGACATGTGGTAGGGTGATTGGGCGTACGGATTCCTGATGTGTTGGACAGGTGGCAAGGTGATTGGGCGTGTGGTTGAACAATGTGGTCCAATCCTGGGTTGCCACGTGGCCCAATCAAGTGGTGCCACATGGCACCCTATGGATTCCCAATGATGGCTGGGTAAAAAAATTGTTAGGCTGAGAGGTTCGAACCTCCGACCTCCTCGGGCGCCAATGACTTAAACAAATGGGCGCTAACCATACAGGCTACGAGTATTGCTTGGTGGAGAGTTGGCGCGCTATTCATTTATGTTGACAAGTAATGAAGGTTCAGGGTAAGCCCCGGTCGTTGGGGGCTATCCCCAACTGATCGGGGGCTAAATACTAGGGGTTATCACAGTTGGAGTGCGCGCAAAGTTATGGAATGTGGCCATATGGCCCACACGACCAACGCAACGCTAAGGACCCGAGGCTTAACCGTTAGCGCCTAGCCCGAGATCACAGGGCAAACAACCATACAACCAAGGGCATGATAAAAAGGGGTTGTGCCCAATATTTTTTCCAAAGTGGGTCTCTAGCTTTAGAATATGGTTTTTATTTGATTTTATTCAGCTGTTTTGGAGATTTTTAGCCCTTTTTGGGGGATATTGGGCCCTTTTTTAGGCCAGGTCTTGGGGGGAAGTTGGGAGATGGTTACCAACTTTAGATCTATATAAACCAGACCTTCTTGAGGCTATGGGAGGAGATTCATAGTAGGTTTATGCTGAAGATTTTCCAAGCCAAAGCCATTTTTATGTAGGGAAGTTGTTGAGGAGCGCACCTTTGCGGGCCATTTCTGGGAGCTTCGGTCGTCCAATTTGAGTGTCGTTTCTTCTGTTGGGTTCTTGAGATATGGTAAAACAAGACCAGATCAGTTTTGTAACCTTTTGGCACTATTGTGATGTACTTGTTGAGCTTTGAATGGAAATAAGAAAGCCTCACCCACTGAGACAACAACCCAGAGACGTAGGCGAGATTGCCGAACTTCGTTATCACATTGGTGTTATGGTTTGTTGTTGTTTATGCTTTATTTCATATATGTATATGTGCATATGGCTATTATGATTCTTCTATACTTCTCTCTCCTTCATTCAACTTCCTGAATTGGTTAATAAACACATGCATAATGACTCAACCATTGTCGTGTAAAATATCTTTTCGGATTAGGGACACAAGGAAATGCACCAGGGGAATATCCCCCTCAAAAAATGATATTCTCCCATGCTCCCTTTTTACCAAAGCCTGTTGTTTTGAACCCCCTTACCTGGTAATTATAGGTAATATTCAATTCTTAAAGTAGAAGGATAGAAAATCAAAAGTAAAGGATAATGTCAATTTTTAAGGATGTTTGAGAGTGGTTCAAATCTCATTGAAATTCATATGGAGAAATTAGAATTTCATATCCCATTCAGAATTCAACAAACTTAACAGTTTTCACGATTGGCTAAATTGCAACATTTCCATTGGATTCTACATGAGTGTATGGGATTGACATTTAATGAAGAGCACAAAGCCCTATATGTACCCTGATGTTGGTGGTGTTCATTTTTGAACTCCTTTGTCACGATTTTGGCAAAAATGTACCATGAAAAATATACTTTCTACCTCTAAACTGGGAAAGGTGGTCCTATATTCTATTTTTTCAATTTTAAATAGACACAATAGAAATGAAATGACAAGAAGTGAATCAATTTATATTCCTCTCACTAGTAGTCAATTTAATTCTTGTTGGAACATTTTCTCATCTACTAGGGGCATTTTTTGTGTGTTTCTTCTTACCCAGGGGTTGTATGGGCCATACAACGACTGTATGCAATCGTGGAATGCGTGTGAGTGTTCACTGAGTTTTTTCCTTGTTGTTCGTGTATTTGAAATTTACAACGAACAGTGGTTCTACTTGAGCTTTAGGATTGGTGGGAAGTCATGCCAAATGGTGGAAATAATCACATAAAGTGTTTGATTACATGGAAATGTTGAAATATCACCATATTCCTATAGTTTGAGGAACTATTGATGCCATTTTATCTGTTAAGTGAAGCTGGGAGATGGATGATTTTTTGATGGCCATGGAGGTTGAGACAAGAACTTGAGAGGAAATAATGGAGGTTTTGTCATACTTAAGCCAAGGGAGACTTGTGGAAACACATATAATGTGAGACACTGATTGTGCCACTCTCCAGTGGTCACAATGATGGGTCTATGCTTAAAGAAGTGTTCAATTTATCAATTTAAGATGATTGGAAATTGGGGTAACATTTATTTTGAGTGAGGTTTTGATACATTTTGTAAAGGCATCGAAAATTTATCTCAAAATTGATATAGAGCTAGTCGTAGCAGTTGGAAGGAGAACAAATTCGGCATTAACTATGAGCACATATTCCATCCTTCCCTATAATTTCAATATTTTTTTATGTCAAGTTAAAATCCTATCATTATTTTTAATCTTGTGAATGATTTTCTAACGAGGACTGGTATGGTGTCGTTAAATGGCTTGTGGTTTTATCATTGGAAGAACTCTTGGCTAATCAAAGAAAATTGAGATTGTATCACGTTGGGATATGCCTCATTGCAGAGGGGATCAATCCGATGGGTATACTCGATTGTTGCAACTATCATCATTGCTTATAATACATTATGGAACATGGGCCTTGTAATTGAATTTGAATAGAGTTACATGCCATCGAAGAACCATGTGATTGCAGAGAAGTCGCAAGCATACTTGCGTTGTGCACAAAAGTCTCGGAAATGAAACATCCAACTAAGTTAGAGACCCGAATTTGATTGGCACTTTGACAACTAAGTATTATTTTCCATTGTATTTCCAACTGGCTTCTTGTGTGCAAGTTACATGGGGGAAGGAACCAATCTAGAGCAGAGGTTATATAGGGAATAGGCCTTGCAATCATCATAATAACAGATAAGGCAAAGATGGTTGAAATCCTTGTGAAATGAAAAGAGAAAAATAAAAGTATTGTGGGTATAAAAACATTTTATCTTTGTTCCTTTTGATCTTTTCCTTACCAACGTTGTTATATGAGATTCATGGAAAGAACACTTTTATCATGCAGAAATAGTTAGACAAACATTGAAGAGTCATTTCCATTTAGTGATGGGTGTTTTCTAGAACTTACAAAGTCTATGTTAAAAAAAACTAAAAAACTGATAAAATATCTCATAACATGAGAGTTATTTGAATACAAACATGTCAAAAGGCATCTAAAACCTCATCCAATGCTAGTGCATGATAGTTAACACAAAATGCATTTGCCCATTTTGTGGTTAGTATGAAACCTCATTGAAGACTGTCTTCTGATAGTTCAATGAATTGTCACACATGGCAAAATGCATTGACGATTGGTATGATTTTTATATTGGACTATGGTTTTACAATGGATATAAAAAATCCTTAACCCTTAACATGGCTGGATTTATGGTGTCCCCATAGGTTCAAACCAATTCCTTAACATTACAGAGTGTCTTAACAACACACTCCATCACCGAACTCTCTACACCTGTAAGACTATAAATTTGAAAATTAAATAAATATTAGATTTCGATTTTTTTTCTAATTTTTATATATAATTGTTTTTCTTACAAAAATATGTTTCCACCTTTTAAAACAATTATTAATAATCCAAATATTTCAATATTAAATATTTTAAAGTATGAACAAAAACATAATCATAATCTTCCAATATAAAATATTTTGAAGTGTGTTTGCCTTTTATTAATTTTAACGTTGATGAGTCATATTCGTATTGGTATGAGCTAAGGGGCATTTAAACGACCATCGGTTTTATAGAATATTTTGATTCAAATTTGGTTTAAAGTTTTTGGATTTTATAGAATATTTTTAAGGTTATTTTAATTTTTTTATAATAAATATAGATTTTTTTTTTTAAATTTAATTTATTTTTATTTTTATTTGTTTAACATAATGTTATCTAATCTAATATAACTTTAATACTATTATAGAGTACTTGCTATTTAAAAAAAAAATAGATCAAATAAAATTTTATTTTTTTAATCAAATTTAAAAAAGTTAATTGAAAATGAAAATTTTAAATACCTTTATCATAATCCTTCATATTTACGTAGATATATACACATGACAAAATAAAACAGTATTTTAAAAACATCAAATTAAAATTTTATTGAAAACAATATTCTAAAAATAGTTAACGTACACATTCAAAATGTCTACATAAATGTGTCGTGGATGGCCATAATTTTTTTTTCTCTTAGGCCTAGCATATTAAGCATGGCACTGTAACATGGTGATATACTTTGAACATCTTAAAAAGGACGACATGAATAAGGTTGAACATTCAAGCGTTGTTATATTGGTTTATCATTAATTTTTTACATTGATTAACAATTTTCTACATCCAATTTAAATAAATTATGTTGTTATTTTTTTTTATTGACAATTTCCTACATCCAATTTAAATTACTTATCTCCAATTTAAATTACTTATCTCCTTTAAAGTCAAATCTATATATTATAGATCACAGAGTCGCATAATATTTTTCTAAATGCYCCCCATATTTTAAAGTGTTTTTGTGATTACTTGGACAACATGTTCTATACCAACTTCTTAAATAATATGTACCAACTTCTTAAATAACATTAACATTGTGAATAGTTGATATAAAAAATTTGCATCCTTTGACATGTGTTATGAATTAATCTATTAAGAATGATAAAAAATTAATTAATAACAATCCATCCATTTAAATAACATTAACATTGTGAATAGTTGATATAACAAATTTGCATCCTTGASATGTGTTATGAATTAATCTATTAAGAATGATAAAAAAWTAATTAATAACAATCCATCCATTTTGAAGTGAAAACTTCTTATTACAATATATTTAATGTATAAAATGGGATGAGATGATCTTAAGATTAGGTATCCTTGGTATATATATATATATATAAAAGACAAATGGATACAATTATAATGAAAAGTACAATTAAGGGTTCTAGTTGACATACAAATATAACACTAGAAATGTATTAATTTAATATTTAAGGTTTAATAAGGGGTTTTATACTTAACATGGAGCTTTGTCTAGGGTTTAACATGTCCCTCCCCTTCAAACAAGTGTTGTCCTCAACACTTGATCAACTACAAGTCACAAAGAACTCAATTTCCCATGTTGCCTCTTCCATTGGTAGGTTCTTCCATTTGATGAGGTACTTGAAATAATTGCTCAATTTCACAGTTGCTTAATCCTTGTTTCACTGATTGTTTTTACTTCTAGTATGATTTTCTCTTCTTCATTAGTCTATGGTAAAATAGTTTGGACTGAGATCTTGTCACCAATTACCTTCTTTAAGCAAGAAACATGGAATACTGGATGTACATGTGAATATGGAGACAACTCCAATCTGTAAGTCATACTTCCAATTCTTTGCAACACCTTATAGGGGCCATAATATTTGGGTGCTAATTTATTTTCCTTCTTTTGTTGCTTGAGGGACATCTGTTTATATGGTTGTAGCCTCAAAATACTCAATCCCCCACTTCAAACTCCCTTTCACTGCGATGTTGATTTGCTTGTTGTTTCATCCTATTTTTTGTCATAACATAGTTTTTTTTCAATAGTTTGAGAACCTCTTGTTGGTGCCCTATGTGGTCCTCCAATGTATGAACCATCGTAGTCCCTTTCAAGGGTGATGTGATGGATAGAGGTTGATATCCATAAAGTACCAAAAATGCAAACATTTTTGATGAAGTATGGAAGGATGTGTTGTACCACCATTCTGCCAAGGGTAACCACTTGACCCATTGTGTCTGTTTATCATATGCAAAACAACAATAATAATCTTCTAGACATTTGTTCACAATCTCACTTTGCCCATCAGATTGAGGATGGTAAAATGAGTTGTGAGGCAATTTAGTACCCAAACAAGAAAATAATCCAATCCAAAAATTTCGAGTGAAAATTGGATCTCCTTCACTTACAATAGTCTCAGGACTCCATGCAACTTTTGAATTGTTTCCATTAATGTTGCAGTTACTGTACTTGCTTTAAAAGGATGAGAACGAGAACAAAAATGGGCATAATTTTACAACTGATCCTCTACTACCATGATGACAATATTTCCTTCAAATTTGGGTAAACCTATAATAAAATCTATTGAAATTTTTTCCCAACGTTGACTTGGAATAGCTAATGGTTGTAGGAGACCTGGTGTCTTGATTGTCTTTCCCTTATTCTATTGGCATACCACACATTCAAACACAAACTTTTGAACATCAATTTTAAGACCGTATGAGAAAAAATCCTTCTTGATCTTGTGGTAAGTTTTCAAGAACCCTGAATGTCTTCCTATAGGAGAAATGTATAATTCAGAAGGACCTTCTATTTGAGTAGAGAATTCTTACATAAATATAGGCAACCATAATACCATAACAAATCATTCTTCCATACAAATTTATTTAATGAATTGGAGTCCTCTTGTTGTTGTTGAATTATATTGCATACCTTTTGATCTTGCTTCCATTCTATTCTTGTTTCTTCCACTCAATCAGATTGTGGAATAGAAGTAACACATAATGAACATTATGTTTTTTCTTCTTATCACAATATTATGTTTTTTTTTTTTTTTAGATAATTTCATAGTTATAACCTAGCATCTTTGTAACCTATTTTTATTGTTCTTTTTGTTCCAAGAAGTATTTCAAACTATTATGATCTGTTTTTACTTTGAAGTCTCTTCCTATTAGATAAGGGCATCATTTCTTAAGTGCATGTAAGTGCATGTAGTATGACCAACATTTCTTTTTCATAAATGGGTATGAGTAAGTGTTTTTGTGACAGATTGTTCAAATATTCAAGAGTTCCAAAGTTTCATGTTGTTTATTTTTGTTTATTTTCTGGAAAAGGAAAAAAGAATTGGAAAGAAAGTTAAATGTGTTAAATATTACGGTGCAGAGTTGTGAAGATTGAATTTATTGACTAAGCCTCTGTCGCCATTAGGAGATTCTTCATTGTCATTGACTCTTCTTTTTTCAATTCTAAGTTTCATATCAACCAGGTTCTTTCTTTGCTCTGTGGCAACAATCTTTGAACTCTTGAGCTTTAAGCTTGGTAAAGTTTCATTGTCCATAAAGATTGGGATTGTCCTGATGGAGAGGTTGGCGTGGAGTTCGATCGTCTTTACTTTTGTTGTTGCAGGTTTTCTTCTATGCTCAATAGGCAAACCATCCTCGCCAAAATTAATCCTTTTTGATACGTTTCTGCTTCTAAAGGTATTGTCGTTCTGGTATACTGATACGTTCGGTCTAATATCCTGTTTAGGAGACAAAAGACTGCTCTCTGATTCTATAGAGGTCAAGGACAAAAATGGTATGCAACCTTCATTATTACCATAGGTGTATGATCAATATTAGTCTAACGTTCTTACAGAGTGCACAACTTCCTTAAGCTGTAGGGCTTTTACAATTTTCTTGAGAGCTTGAAGATCTTTGTTGTAGTTTTCGAGCTCTCCAACTAACTTTTGCTTCTTCTCCTAAATATTAAATGCGACATTTTGAGCCTCGTCTAGCCTTCCATATCACGGAGACTAAGCAGATGGACTTTCGATCGTGGAATGAGAAATTTTCAGTATATTTGCAGAGCCATTGAAACAATTAGAATTATCTTCACTGCGATTTCTTTCTTGATCTTTAATATTTGTTTCAGAAACAGATTTGCCGAATTCCACAGATGCTTTACCAATCCTTAGGCTTATATTCAATTTTTTTTCCATACCAGGACCTTAAAAGTAGACTTGAAATACCATCAGGTAGATGGAGACCGACTTTTACATTTAAAAATAGTACTTCTAGAATATAAGAAACAATTTTATTTCGCAATTGTTGAATCTACTTTGGGCCTGGAATTGCTGAGTTCCTGTATTTGCTTTCAAAATGTTTGCATATAGAGTTGCCAATATATTCCTCTTAGTTTGCGCCTGTTCAGAGAGTTCTCGTGGCTTGCTGATTCATAAGTCTGAGACTCCAATGTTAGATCCATAACGTTTTGCTCAAAGTCTTTACTTCCTCGAGAATGCCCTGGACATTGTGTAGTGTTGTTAGGGAATTTTAACCGTTGACATCTCCACTATTGTTGGGTGATATATTCATGTAAACACTTTTTGAAGAACCAACACCTCTTTCGGGAAACCTCTTCTTATTCTTTCTCTGTTGTATTGAGTTATATCAGATTCTTTTATGCATATCTTTTTCATTGGCCTCCAATAATCTCCATACTGAGTGAATATCATAGCCTTGAACATCAAATCTTGAGTGAATACAAGGTGAGTACAATTAATGCTTCCAGTTTTCCATGAAACATACGTTTATATAATAGTTGAAGAGTCTTACAGAGTAGTGTAATTTAAGGGGAGACGTGGAAGTACATTGATATCAGGCTGTATGGGAAAAATGTCAATAACTTTAGAAATAGATAATATCTAGTTAATTTTGTTCTAAATTCGGCAAGAAATTGTCGGATCTGTAGATTTGAGTGGTTCATTGGTTAAGTCGGTATAATCTGTCTGCTTAGGTGTTTTTCAGGATGCTGAATCCATTTATGCATTAAAAAATGCAATTTAAACAACAAGAAATTGCTATTTTACCAGATTTGTATCACATCACATTTTATATTAATTTTTGCTTGTCATTGAAATATTATATATTATATGTGTTGGTAAATGTTTAACAGGCAACATATGCTTGTCATTGATGGCAAGTACAGCAACGAAGATGGCATGAGTACAAGAAGAAGAATCAGAAGTATTTTAGGAAGATGCTACAAAGCAATCTCGATAAGTTCAAAAGAGATAGTGCAGAGGATTGTTGGCAGGTTTAACAGGCAAAGTGAGCTTGTCATTGATGGCAGGATCATAGTGTGCATTGATGGCAAGAACAACGATAACAAAGATCAACATGATCAACAGTGCAATGATAATTGAAGAGGAGGAGCATCAGTGATCGTTGGACCCCATCCTGAATCCCCGATGACCGTCGGATATGAATTTAGACAAGAAGAACGCGCAGAAGAGGAGGACAAATCTTAGGCGTCAGATCTGAGCGTAAGATCCGACCATCGTTGGATCAGGGAGAACCTGCACGTTCATTAAAGAGCAAGAAGAGGTGAAATGCGAAATTCTGAAATATGTTGGTTTGATTCCATTTCGGAGTTTCGTAGGTCGGGGCTTGAAGGCTTGAGACCCTTCATCATAAGAAGGCGAAATCGCGAAGTGCTGAAATCGCGAAATGCGAAATGGCGAAATGATCCTAGTCGTTGGATCAAGGTGTGATCTAGGCTGTCAGATCCAGGAGGTGAATATGGCAAACCACGTCAGAAAGGATAGTCGTGGACCATTGGATCAAGAGGACGCGTGGCGAAAAATCAGAGCACCACAAAGACTCCATTTCGGAGTTTCGCAGATCGGGAAATCCAAAGAAAAGAGGTTCAAACTCGCGATACGCGAGATCATGAAAATATATTGACCGTCAGATCACCAAGGATTTTGGACCGTTGATCTAAGCTCCATCTCGGAGCTTCGCCTATCGCGACTTGGAGTGACGAGAACCTCCATCACAGGAATTGTGAGATGCGAATTCACGATAGGATCTGGACCGTCAGTTCACCAAGAACGTGGACCATCGATCTGAGCTCCATCTCGGAGTTTCGCCTGTCGTGACGAGAACCTCCATCTAAGGAACACCGAGATGCGAGATTGCGAAAAGATCTGGACCGTTGATTCATTGAGATCGTGGAATGTCGATTAGGGTCGATGAAGATCATGAGTTCGAAGCGCCTTTTAGCGCAGCCTGTGGTCACCGCGTGTGGTCACATGGAGGAAGGACCTAGTGCAGATGAGCTCCGCCTCAGAATTTCGGGGATTACGTCTGGGAGTGTCGAGACACTGGATCATACGAATGCTGAAATACCGAAAAGGTGAATTGTCATTGTAACCGGTGGTCACCGCCTGTGGTCACGTAGAGGAGGGAGCTAGAGCAGCCAAGCTCCTTTTCGGAGCTCGTGACATGGAGAGTCAAGATGTCTCATCGTAGAATCTACAAATTGTGAAAGTGTGAAACGGGTAAATAACAACAATACCCTTCAGAGTTAATCCAATGGTGCAGGTGAATTTTAGCATAATCGGAGGGCTAATCTTGCTCCTCACAGTGTAACTGCTACAAACCATTGATGGTTTCTACCAGAGGAGCTGAAGAGTCTCTGGGAATCTTCCAATGGGATGAAGATAGGTCATAGGGGCGATTGACAGCTGGAAGAGGGTTGTAGTTTGTCGCTGAAAACAGAGAGGGTGAGCTCGACTGTAACAGAGAAGATGAAGAGTCTCAACTGCCAGAGAGAAAAAGGAATCTTGGCATAACACCTAGTGATGCTCGACGCGTGGTGGGAACCACTAGAGAAGTTGAAGAGTTGCGATGATCAGGCAGAGCACTTGAGAGGTGGAGGATATTGACGCGGTGTGTGTAAGCAGAGGTATTGCGCGCATTGCATGCACAAGGTGCATAGAAGCTATAAGTAGAGGGTACAGAGAAGAGATGCAGTGGTTGTTGCTGTTGGAGTTGTTGTGGTTGTTGTTGTTGAAGGTGATTCATGTGTGAAGAAGGAGGAGAGTGCAGCAGTTAAATTGAACAGAAGAGGA
>SNQJ01S0026692.1:109588-121905 GCA_010110895.2 Picea sitchensis | reverse complement strand
CATATGCTTGTCATTGATGGCAAGTACAACAACGAAGATGGCATGAGTACAAGAAGAAGTATCAGAAGTATTTTAGGAAGACGCTGCAAAGCAAGCTCGATAAGTTCAGATGAGATAGTGTAGAGGATTATTGGCAGGTTTAATAGGCAAAGTGAGCTTGTCATTGATGGCAGGATCAAAGTGTGCATTGATGGCAAGAACAACGATGACAAAGATCAACATGATCAACAACGCAGTGATAATTGAAGAGGAGGAGCATCAGTGATCGTTGGACCCCATCCTGAATCCTTGATGACCGTCAGATATGAATTAAGAAAAGAAGAACGCGCAGAAGAGGAGGACATATCTTAGGCGTTAGATCTAAGCGTAAGATCTGACCATCGTTGGATAAGGGAGAACCTGGACGTTCATTAAAGAGCAAGAAGAGGCGAAATGCAAAATGTCGAAATATGTTGGTCTAACTCCATTTCAGAGTTTCGTAGATCGGGACTTGAAGGCTTGAGACCCTTCATCATAAGAAGGCGAAATCGTGAAGTGGCGAAATCGCGAAGTGGAAAAATCGCGAAGTGCCGAAATCGCGAAATGTGAAATGGCGAAATGATCATAGCCGTTGGATCAATGTGTGATCTAGGCCATTAGATCCAGGAGGTGAATATGGCAGACCACATCAGAAAGGATAGTCGTGGACCGTTGGATCAAGAGGACGCGTGGCGAAAAATCAAAGCACCACAAAGACTCCATTTTGGAGTTTCGTAGATCGGGAAATCCAAAGGAAAGAGGTTCAAACTCGCGATACTCGAGATCACGAAAATATCTTGACCGTCAGATCACCAAGGATTCTGGATCGTTGATCTAAGCTCCATCTCGGAGCTTCGCCTATCGCAACTTGGAGTGATGAGAACCTCCATCATAGGAATCACGAGATGCAAATTCACGATAGGATATGGACCGTCAATTCACCAAGAACGTGGACTGTTGATCTGAGCTCCATCTCGGAGTTTCGCCTATCGCGACTTGGAGTGACGAGAACCTCCATCTAAGGAACAACGAGATGCGAGATCGCGAAAAGATCTGGACCGTTGATTCATCGAGATCGTGGAATGTCGATCAGGGTCGATGAAGATCATGAGTTCGAAGCGCCTTTTAGAGCAGCCTGTGGTCACCACGTGTGGTCACATGGAGGAAGGACCTAGTGCAGATGAGCTCCGCCTCGGAATTTCGGGGATCGCATCTGGGAGTGTCGAGACACTGGATCATACGAATGCCGAAATACCGAAAAGGTGAATTGTCGTTGTAACCGGTGGTCACCGCCTGTGGTCACGTAGAGGAGGGAGCTAGAGCAGCCAAGCTCCTTTTCGGAGCTCGTGACATGGAGAGTCAAGATGTCTCATCGCAGAATCTCTGAATTGCGAAAGTGTGAAACGGGTAAATAACGACAATACCCTTCAGAGTTAATCCAATGGTGCAGATGAATTTGAGCATAATTGGAGGGCTAATTTTGCTCCTCATAGTGTAACTGCTATAAACCATTGATGGTTTCTGCCAGAGGAGCTCAAGAGTCTCTGGGAATCTTCCAATGGGATGAAGATAGGTCATAGGGGCGATTGACAGTTGGAAGAGGGTTGGAGCTTGTCGCTGAAAATAGAGAGGGTGAGCTTGACAGTAATAGAGAAGACGAAGAGTCTCAATTGCCAGAGAGAAAAAGGAATCTCGGCATAACACCCAGTGATGTTGGACGTGTGGTGGGAACCACTAGAGAAGTTGAAGAGTTGCGATGATCAGGCAGAGCACTCGAGAGGTGGAGGATATCGGCGTGGTGTGTGTAAGCAGAGGTATTGCGCGCATTGCATGCACAAGGTGCACAGAAGCTATAAGTACACGGTACAGAGAAGAGATGTTGTGGTTGTTGCTGTTGGAGTTGTTGTGGTTGCTATTGTTGAAGGTGATTCATGTGTGAAGAAGGAGGAGAGTGCAGCAGCTGAATTGAACAGAAGAGGAACTGTGCAGTGAATGGACATGGCGCACAGAGAATAAAAAGCAGAAGAACAGACAACGCAAGTCATGTGTGTAGGAAGGCAGTGAGGCAGACAGAGCAATGAAATGCAACAAAAAAGTGATGAGTCTGGTAAGCCATTGTTGAACATTATATCACTGTAATGAGTTTCAGTAGCAAAGATTTATAAAACAAGGTGGTAGGGAGGTGCTAGGGAGGACTGTTGTCATTTAATATTATGTATTATATGTGAATACAAGAACAACCAATAGAAATGCATTTAAATATAATGTATTATATGAGTTTTTATTATTTTTTACTGTGAATACAAGAACAAATTTGTGCATAACATAAAATTATTAATGAAATTGTATTTAACCTAACATTTGATGTGTCCTACATCATATGAGATACAACACCATTAAAAAAATAAACAGAAAAGAAAAATCCTTAATATCTTTCCAAATTTCATATACTCTATCCCATTCCACCATTCATAAATGTAGCCTTATTAGTGACAATGACATCAAGGCTTCTAATGTAGCCAAATATAGTTTTGTTTTTTGTACATCCTTTATTATGTTTTGTCTTGAAAATCCTCTCTCACATGTCACTCTTGAGGAATAGTAAGTATTTTTTTCCATAGCTTTGACACTTATGAACAATTTGCATGTAACTCTATGACACAAAATATCCTCCAAACATCTTTCATGGATGACCCCTCACAATTAACATGAAGAGTATCAACAAATGCATGCAACTCTTTCAGACAATCTTCAAAATCAAATAATGTTTTTCTTTCTTCTTCTCACATATAGTATGTTGCAGGTGTTGAAAAAGCTTTTCAAGCCAACACTTTGAATTCTCTTCTCTACCTCGAACATCCTGTACATCATGGACAAGGGCTAAACAACTTTATAGAGTTGAAAAAAGAAAGACCGGGAATCTTCCATTGAAACTCTCTATGAGAGCTTGGACATATTCTTTTGCTAGTGGTTTTCAACTCTCTAGTGAACCATCAATGCAAGGTTTCCATGATTGCTTTTGTGTATCAACAGAATCACCATATGCATATGGAATTGCTACAAAATGCAATTCATGCCTATGAAAAAGTCCCTCTTTATCAAGAATTTCTAGATATCTAAATTTAGAGGCATCTCAAAATTTAGATAAGTAACATGTGCCATCTCACACCATGTAGGCTTTGCTTTGACAATACTAGAAGTTGAGATATACTGAAATTTGACATACAAGTGCAAGTTGCATGCATCTCTTGGAGAGTTGGATAGTGAACTATGGCTAGTGAACTATATTATAACGTTGATTTGTGTCTAGTATCGAGTCTCCACGAGGCATGAAATATATAGCCCACGACCTGCAAGTCTACAAACAATTCTAACAACATTTGCTAACTTGATCGTGCCTCGATTAATGGAGGATATCCTTAGTGATCATAATTTGTTGGCCACTTGAGTTGGAGTAATTACTCTCCTAGGGTATCCTAGGAGGTATCATTATGACGATTTGATCATACTGTAATGAAGATAATGTGAAAACTATCATCTTACTCTCCAACGTCTAGCCAACTTTTTAATACTACTCAATGGCTCGCCATATATATATGGTAAATTTTCAACTTTGATTTTAGTTTGAAGATTTCAATAATTAATTAGACATTACTAATAACTTATAGATTTTAAAATTATTGATATACGATGGTTAAATAAAAAAAACATGAACCTATCAAATTTAACCAACATATTACTTTAATGTTTATTTATGAGTGCTAATTAAACATTACTAAGATTTTAAAATTATTGATATATAATGGTTAAATAAAGAAAACATGAACCTATTGAATTTAACGAGCATATTACTTTAATGCTTGTTTATGAGTGCCTTTGCACTCACTTTAGAGTTTAAAACATCAAATTTAGATTAATAAGAAATTTTCTTATTAAATATTTTTGTGAAAATGAAGAGTCAAATCTAAACTATGAACAAATTTCTTTACTTTATGGAATTTTTTTTATATATTTTATAAAAAAAAATTATTTTATAAAAGTAATAAAATTTTATATTCTATAAAAATGATATTTAAATTTATATATTTAAATGATTTTATAAAAAATCATAAATAAAATTAAATATTTTAAAATTAGTTAATATTCACATAATGTATTAGAGCTTAGATTCAAATAATTGAAATTTATCATATAACTAAGATACTCAACTAAATAATTGAAAAAAATAATTAACATTCATAAAAAAAAAATAAAAAAAATACATATTTTTAATCATTAAACTTACTCTTTTTATATAAAACTTTCTCTATATAAAAAATAAAACATTTAACTCATAAATAAGTATAACTTATAGTTGCTATGTTATATGATCCAAATGACACAAGTTGCTTTCGATAATGTTCTTTTATTCATAGTTGCTATGTTATATGATCCAAATGACACAAGTTGCTTTTCGATAATGTTCTTTTATGCATGGTTTGTCATCACATGTTTTAAATTTGTGGTTATAACTATTGGTTTTTGTTTACTCGAATTATGGAACTTCACATGCTCTAGATATTTGATGACTTTTTTTTTATATTGGTGTACAAATGAAAGTTTTTAATAAATTTGGTTTTACACTTCAATTGATTTTTAGGAATTATAATCAATATACAAATGTATTATAATATTATTTTAATAAAAATTGTTTATTAATAAAATATAATTAATATTATTTTTTAAGATATAATGTTTTAACTCTAATTCTTTTAATTATTGATGATGATGATTAACGTTCATTGAGACTAATTGGTCTATCATACTTTAAGAAGACAATAAACATTGAGAGAAGCATTCCAAGATCACCTAAAGGTATATCAAACTTTAAGAAGACAAGATATTACTTCAATTTCTTTAAAATTGTATTTCTATGCTCAAAAAACATTGAGAAAAACATTCCAAGATCACCATAGTTTTGGTGATTGAGGAAGTTAGGAAAATCTCTATTGTGGTAAATATTTTTAAATTGGGATCTGATATGGGTATAGGTAGGGCAATATAAGAGGAAGTGTTTTTCATCTTCTACCCTCATAGTGTCACAAATATGGAAAATTCTTTCGTCCTAGGGTGTTTTGGGAATTGTCCAACACCTAGTTTCAATATGTAGCTCGTGAGAGTTTGTTCTTATTTCAGCAATGTTGATTTTCTTCTTTGCACTTCTCAAAACTAGAGGTATCTTTGATCTTCTAAATTAGCGTGGACCACACCTCCTTGTAATATCTTAATTTCCTTTTATTCACTAATTCTTTATCACACCACATATTCTCTTTAAATTTAGAAGTAACAATATTTGTAATATTATGCATGATGACTTCTTCTTGTATTCCCCAATGATTTAGCTAAGATTTGACATCTTTATGTCATTCATGCTTGAGCCACTAGTGGTTTTGGTTAGAGTTTGAAGCAATTTTGGGGAGCCTCTTGTCATCCATGTTGTTTATCTTGTTCTTGGAAGTTAAGTATCTAATTATGGCAATGCCCTCAATGGGGCGAGACTTGCTTATATGAGGAGGATATGATAGGGTGTATTGCCCTTAACTTTGATATTATAAGTTATAAAATTCTTTTGGACTTGTCATAGTTTTCTCCAGGATTTTCTAGATATACTGCAACCCCAAACATCACCCATATAAGATAACCAAAGTGACAAGAGTGTGAAGAGGAGTCGGATTTACAATTGTTTTCAAGCCCACAATAAGCTTTCCACCCTCCACTTATCCTTTTTTCAAGGCTATAATTCCAATTGAGGATGTGGTGGATATCTATTCTAAGATATTTATATGAAGACACTTCCTCCAAATTATTGTTGTCATAAACAAAAATATCACAAGTAAATATTTTAAATTTAATTACCACATAAAAACTTACTAGTTAAAGTATAAAAACTTTATGTAAATCTCTTCATATTAGTATTCTTATTGAATTTGTTTGTAATTCGATTTTCTTTTAATCTTTTCCACTGCTGAATAGGAATGTCATTGTTTTCAAACTTTTATTAGGATGCAATTACTCACTTTTAACTTTTGCCTAAAACAGTACACTATTCTTTATCAAACTTTTTCAAGGAGAGAAGTACTTATCCAGCTATTCTTTATGAAACAACTACTCATCCCACTTGTTAGTCCCTACCAAAGGCCTGGGACTATAGCAATGAGTTGCCCTTTGATTATATATTAGTTTATTGTTGACTTTAAATTTATGTGTTATATCTAATATGTAACATAGGAAATCAATATATGTATTTTTTTTAATAATAAAAAAAATATTTTTCTAAAATCCAATTGGCTGATAACTTTGAAGAGTTATTGAAGGTTTCACGTCATTCAATGTATAAAATTGATTACACAATTAATGGATTTGACAATTTGACAAGGAATGGAGAGAACATGTTGTTTGAGTGTATTTATTAGAATAAAAAATCTTATCTCTTATTTTATTTTAAATATCAATAAAAATGTAACCATTGTAAATTTCTTCCAACATGAAAATTTACAAAAATTAACATTAAAACCTAATTATTCATGGATTTTCAAATCAAATAAATAAATAAAACGGATCTATCAACTTGTTGCGGATCGGTCATTTAAAGTTTTAAATATTTTTAAAACAAGTTCTACTATCTATGTAGGTTAAATAAAACTAATATACTTTCTAAAAAAGCTAATGAAATATTGGCTAATATCTTTGATGTTTTTTTTAGAAACTTCGATATATAGAATTAATTATACAATTAATAAATTTGCTAAGTATTGTTTGATGTTTTTTTTAGAAACTTCGATATATAGAATTAATTATACAATTAATAAATTTGCTAAGTATTGTTTGACAAGAATCTTGGTTACATAAATGTTAAATAATGATGTAAAAATTTAGGCAAATATTAGGTACACACTTCATGCTATATTGCTCTTACCCTTCGACTTACGGTTTCCTTTTCATCATCACTTTTCTCTCTATTCACTTACTTTTCTCTCTATTCACTTTGTAGTACGACACATCGCCTATACTCAGTGGAATCACTATCAATTTTTTAACATGAAACATGAGAAATTCACTTTGTAGTACGACACATCGCCTATACTCAGTGGAATCACTATCAATTTTTTAACATGAAACATGAGAAATTCACTTTGTAGTACGACACATCGCCTATACTCAGTAGAATCACTATCAATTTTTTAACATGAAACATGAGAAATCTCTATGCATATTTGATGGATTCATTCATTTAGAGAGTATTAATTCATTTAATAATATTATTAGAAACTAAATATATTACAAATAATTTAATTATATTTTATTATTTGTATTAATTTAATTTTATTATTATTAAACTTGTATATTTTATATAATTAATATGATAACATTTTTTCAGTAATATTTTATTTTATATAGTTTATATGAGAACATTTTTCAAATTAAATGTATTATATTATTATTATTGCATTATTAAAGAATAATATTAGATAGATTATTTATAATGGTTTTCTAAATTTTATTTTTATTAAAATTAGATACTTTTTATTTTAATACTTTAATTTATATAGTTTATATGATAATATATTTTTAAATTAATTTAACATTTTAACTAGTTCAATGATTTCATATAATTATACTACATTTTCAAATATACAGGGACTAAATTACCATGCACCTTTTGTTGAAAATAGAGCTGACATGATCGTCTTTAATAGCATTGGTGCTCCTTGATTTCTCATGTTTTGGATAAGGTGCCTACAACAAGACTGGAATATATCAGCCATACACACTTTTTTTCATCAAACCCAATATACTGATTATGCAAATATCAATCACAGCAATCCCCAGTCTGAGATTTCCTTCGCAGACCCTCTCTGGACCAACCCACAACGCTGTTGAATGCCGCAAAAATAGAACTGGGTCTTCAACACTTTTTGCGCTCACTCGCACTCTCGTTTCCAAGGTAATTAAATTATTTCATCCATTTCATTCACTGAACAGCACAAGCAATTCTTTCATGCCATAATATATATTTCATTTTCTGTCAAAGGCATTGAAATCAAACAGCCCAGATAACGGGAGATCGAATCCCCGGCCCAGCAAAATAATAAAAGCCATGTCGACTCCTGGGGTGTTGGAGGAAACAATAGGCGAAGAGTCTGTGCAGCAGCTCACTCCACATGATCAGTGGGAATGGAACTCGCGACACCATTGGAAGCACTGGCACGGGCTGTGGACCATGTGGAAGCCTACCGAGGGCCCTGATATTGTAAAAACCTACAAGTCCGTGAGATCCCTGTGGCCTGTGGACGAAGAGCGCGTGCATCTATATCACAGGAATCAGTGGTATGAAACCAGCGGGGAAGGACCCGATATCAACTGGGAGGGCGGGCCATGGGCCATGTATGAATACAAGCACAGCCTACAGGACGGTATTTGGCATCCCAATTCTCTTGACCACAGGATTATTCAGTTCCCCAATGGAGATCTCGGGTGGGTACAGCTGGCATTGAAGCCCAATGACCTCAAGTCTGTTGTCTTCAACGAGCTCCATTTTATGCCATGTGAGTTGAATGAAGCCTTATATTTATCATAAATTAAGTTATTTAATGAATAAGTCTGAGGGGTGGTTAAACTTTATTTTTTTTAACAGTTGAAATTCAACTATAATTTTTTATTATTTGAATTGTATTTTTAAATGTATAAATGGATTCAAGGTGTTTGGGGCACTTTGATTATACAGATTTATTCAACAATTTATTGCTAGATTTAGGGCAAAACTAAACAGAAAACTCCATGGATTCAGGGTGTCTGGGGCACTTTGATTATACAGACTTATCCAACCATTTATTGCTAGATTTAGGGTAAAACTAAATAGAAAACTCCCCAATAGGACCAAAATGTAGAAAGTTTAGACCGCTGAGTTATTTGAGTATTTTTTTTATTTAAATGGACTTAGTCTAAGCATTCTATGTTTTTGACTTTTTGATAATTGTAATTGTTAGTGAAATCACAAATTTTAAATTGCTTAAATTGTTTTTTTAAATGCATAAATAAATTCAGCACCCTCAAAAATATATAATCTCAATCACTAAACTCTATAATTTTCTGAATTCTTGACCCAATTTTGGACTTGCTTATTAAATCTTCCTCTCTTCTTGGAATTTGTTTGATAAATGAGTATGCTTATTTATTAGGTCTTTCCTTGAAGTGTTGTACAAGGTGATAACTAAGTTATTTTCGAAAAATGTTATACAAGGCGTTAACTAAGTGTGTGAAACAAATAGCGAGATAAGTCATATTTAGTCTTATTAAGAGTAACTTTTATGATATAACTTTCCTTCTTCTCTCTCCCTCTCTTACAATAGCCCATTGGAAGAATGCATTGACTATGAAAAACTTAGTTCTTTTTTATGGAATTAACCTTGAGTGGACGTTATCACAATGCCCCACTTTCATTGATTCGGGTCGTTTGTAGCTAAAATAACATATTAAAGTTTAACAACTTAATAAATCTATATTTTAATTATTATTAAATTCCATTAGCTATAAGAGATCAATGAATTAGTGAAAGTTAAGTAGTGTTATTACTTCATTAAGATTTGATTATATGATTATCTATATTTTGTATGCATTAGTCTAGTCCAGAAGGTCAAAAATTCAAAAGAATTGATGAAATTGCATATATCAATTGTTGAGATTGCACAATCTAAGAGGATTAGGGTTTTTTTAGGGTGTTGGATCCATCTATGAAATTCAAAACTGCAATATAAATAATGGAAAATTGTGATTTCACCAACAATTGGATTGCCGATAATTACACATACAAGTAAAAAAAATCTAATATTTAGACTTGTTCCTTTGTAATAGGAAACGTTCTCAAATTTCTTTATTATTAAATTAGATTTTAATTTTTTATTCTTACCAAATAAATCTTAAAAGGTAGTTAAAAGTAAACATATACCATATACTAGCAAAACCACAATCCAATTCTTTATAATAATGATTCAACGTACATCTTGAGTGAGCCTAATGGTTAAGAACATGTGTTTCCTCTTAGGTGGTCACATGTTCAAATTCAGAGGGGAGTAGAATATGTACACCTCCGTCCCACAAACAAGGGGGTCTCATACACCAATTTGGTGTCTGACTTGGATATTATTATTATCATGTATGTTTTCAAAAAGTTATTCTATTTTGTAATTCACTTTAGTAAAAATATGAAACTTATTTTTATTAGTTGAGGCTAAAAAGTGTATTTCATGCATGCATGACATAGATTAGGAATAATCTCAAAAATAGATTAGGGTTTTAGTCTTGGCTAAAAGTACAAAAACAGTTCAAGATAGAAAGTCTAGACAGTTGAACAGTTGAGCAGGTTGATCAACCAAGAGAGAGAGAGAGAGAGAGAGAGAGAGAGAGAGAGTAGGTAGTCAGGAAAGAGGCATTTTTGGGTAGCGTACAATTCTGTATAGGGATCCATAGCATGTACGAAACAATTTCGTATAGTTGTACGAGTAGATTGGAACACTCATATGGACAGTCCACACAATCTGTACAACTATGCCATACTTCTCAAGCAGGTTGTTCCACTTAGTTCAAGGTGATTTCAGTGATTGTATAGTTGCTTGGTTTTGGCGGCTTGTGGAGGTTTCCTTGTAATGTTTTTTGAAGGAATGAAAAATTGATTTTAAAGGAGTACTTACATGTGTATGTGCGAAATTGATTTTATGCTTCCACTATTTAATTTCCAGGTATTGTGCAATTGATGCTATGGTTTGAATTTAATTTCAACATTAATTAAATTCAAGTTTGATTGAGATCATAAGAACTTTAGTCACCTAGGCTTGGAAGTTCTACACATAGGATGAAGAAAATATGTAAGAGCAAATAACAAGTTGCTTCAAACTAATTGATTCCAATGAGTAATGGAAGTGATAAGGCACAAGACAATGATAAGGCACAAGACAAGACACAAATCCTGCAATAACAAGGACACTTCAGAAAACAAAAATTGGAGGTTACTCAAGAGACATATCACAGTGTGTTTGGTAAAAGTTTCAGGTTCTAATTCGTTATACTTTCAGAGATATGGCCTATGGAAGGTAGGGTTTTTGACTCATCCTGAAATCAATTTTAAACGAGTCATCTTGGAATTTTCTCTATATTTTTTTTTTCTAGGAAGTTTCAAATAGTAAAATTTTGTGGAGACTGAGGAGAAATGTCATAGTATAGGTGGTCAAAATTTCAGGTTCTTTTTTGCCACAATTTTGAAGATATAGTCTATGGAAGACAAGGTTTATGACTAATCCCAAAATCAATTGTCTTGGCATTTTTGCGGTAATTTTTTTTTAGTGAAGTTTTAGACTCTATAATTTCTAGAATCTCGAGTTAACACAATGAAGTACATGTGGAAATGTTTTTAGATTTTGACTCATTATATTTTATGATATATTTCTTGTGGAAGTTAGGGCTTTTGCACAAGTTATTTTCAGGGAATTTTAAGAGCCTTTTCCGTGGCTAGCAAGCTCATTTTAAAATTTTTTTAGAGACGTGTTTTGGCATCTTTAAATAACACAGGATTTGTCATTAAGCAAGTAAAATTGTGGTTGGGGAAGAATACATGCAGGAAATACACATGGTTTCACGTGGTAGGAAATACATTGTTTCACCTAGTTGGAGACCTCTATAACCGATGTTGGTACCCCTTCGAGTAGTACTACATTAGATAGTACCTGTAGATGGAATCTCACTTCCATGTACCTTCGGGTATATAGGAAGTCCCCTAGGTATATTTGAAACTAGCCTTAGATAATCTATTTGGTCATCTTGCTGTTATAATACATCAATAACAACACTCGAGGAGACCACTCTATAGTACTTGGGTAGTACGATTAAGGGTACGGTTGAGCTTCCTTAGTTAGTGCCCTGAGATATTGGGTCGAGTACTATTGTTGAACCCCACGCATAAATGAGAGAGGTATAACACCTGACACTCCCTTGGCCTTAGGACCTAATAACTTTTCTCCATGGCTCCAAAGAAAGATCCAAAATTTACTTCACCAATTAAACCTCCAGAAAGCTCTTCCATGACTCATGAAGAAAATGAGGAGATGCAAAACCAATTATCCAAATTGGATAGTCAAATCAACGAATTGAATGATAGGTTAGTGAAAATGAGTTGATTTGATAAATACTCAAACATAAATGGGAAGAAAGATGAATGAAAATAAGTAATTGATGGAAAGAAAGATGGAAGAAATGAAGGAATTGAAGGC
>SNQJ01S0026692.1:89275-101194 GCA_010110895.2 Picea sitchensis | reverse complement strand
GGGAGAGAGAGATTTTAAAACTTTTAGTGTTTTAGAACTTAAATATCAAATTAGTTTATTTGCAAAACACTTTGTGGGTAGGAAGAAACAAAAGTTGAAATTTGAAATACTAGGTGATAGAATGGATCGGTTAAATTTCAAGGCTGTATTCTATTTCTCTATCAATCTCTTTAGAATGTCATATACAAAAAGTAGAGGGAGAAAAGTGTGTATAATGTGTGAGTGAGTATTTTTTATGAATTTATTTTCTTATGAACAACTTTGTTAATTTTGAGAAACTAGAATCTCTTTAAAATTTTTTTATTATTATCAAGATTCTTTGAAATTGTAAATATTTGATAGCTTTATATAATTTTCTAACTTCTTTAAATAATGTCAAATGCAAATTTATTAACAAACTAGATCTTTTAACCATGATACTTTTGAAACTTTATACAACTTTCTAAGGCTTAGATAATGTAAGATAGATTAATTTGGCTAAAATAAAACCTGTTATTTTTGTTTATGTTTATTATTGAGTAAAAAATTGCTTGCTTTAATATCTAGGGATGATCTGAATATAAACTCCTCGTGAAGATAGCCTAGCCACTATCCTACACACAATTCCTAAGATAGCCTAGCCACTATCCTACACACAATTCCTAGCGTGATTTCATGCCGCTCTTTCCGTCAACTAAATGAATTATTGTATGTGGAGTGAATGCATCACACTTAGTAAAAAACTTTAGCAAATATAATAATATAAAACCTTTGACAAATTAAAGAACAATTAGAAACTGAATAAAGACTATTGTCCTAAGGTATTAGTCAAAATTAGTAACCCTTCTAAGCTATGTCATGTTTAGTGATTACAATTAAATTTGTAGGAATATCTTCATATATAAAAGGATTTGCAATCCCCCAAAACACATGTGTACGCTATACCATTATATTGGTTGTTTATATTAGTACATATGTAAAGGGAATCATAATTGCCAAAACACGGGCATGGGTAATAGGTATATTATTCTACTAGCTACACTTAAGATGAATTATGTTAAGGCTTTTAAGTTTTAACATTTTATTACAAATAAAATGTGAATAGAATATTAAAGATATGAAAAATTCTAATCACTTGCTTTTAAGATTATGTTGGATGTTGTGATACCAAGATTCAAATGTATCATTTAGTTTTTACAGGTTGATGATTTAATTTAGTACTAGTTAAAATAATAATATAGTTATTTAAAAGTTTGTGTTTTTTTATGTTTTTATTTTATATTTTTTAGTTGTATTTTATTTTTTAAGTGATTCAAATTTGTTAAATTTAAATTGAAATAGTGGTTTTGCTTTTACAACATATTTTGTTTTACGTTGTATTTGTATTACAATGAAAATATCTTTTTGGTTGTTTGATTCTATTACTTTGGATCTTAGAAAACAACCATTAATCTCTTATTTTAAAAAATTCACAATCTATAAATTTTTGTGAATGTAAAATTGACAGTGTGTTAATTTATGTGAACTTAAATTGAAAAGTAGTGAAAATATTAGATTGTTATGAGTTTTTTGTTTGAAATATAAGGTTGAATGCCAAATTTCATCTATGAGGACAAAAAGAAATGGGATGAGGGTTTCCATAATGTGGAGATGGGTTTCCCTTCTCATCTTCTCCTTGGAGTTTTTAATATGGATTGGTATGAAGAGCTTTGGGACTTCTAGGAGGACCCTTGGGCTGAAAATCAAGTTTTTGCTTCGCCCTCTTTTTTGGCAATTATGGGGAAAAAGTAAGGTTTTAAAGAAGGAAGATATGTATTAAGGCCCAAGATATTTGGTGGAGAAGGTCTCTAAGGTAGATGATGGTCCCACTTTGCTCTCCCTTGGTGATGACAAGGACCCCTTTTTTTCCCAAACTCACAACATATTGGAGAACTAGGGTTTGGGGCTTGTGTTAGTCATGGGTCGATAGAGTCTTTTCACGATATCCGAGTTAGTGTTGGTTGGAAGAAAGGTATAGAGCTTAATGCCTTTCATGTGGAGAATAGAGGGTTTGATGTTAATGATGGTATGAGTCTTTGACATTAGAAATTACTCTTGTCGGAAGGATTATCGTGCCTAATCGTTGGATCTTATCGTGATTTCTCAAAGGTTATTGACATCGAGAGTTCGACTTCGGAGGGTTCTCATCGAAGCAACTTTTGAGGTGTTGAATTTGTTGTTGGTGGCTCTAATAAGTAGTGGCAAATATTGGTGGTGGGTGGCTTGGGAGTTATAGCTAATCTGGACACTTTTGTTGATTTGCAAGGTTTTGATCTCACATTTGTCCAAATAGAATTTAGCCAATTTTCAAATGGGGGAAAGGGTTGTTTCATCGGAGGGGTCTTGGCTCATCAATCTTGTGAAGGCTCACTTTCAATGGGTGATCTTATAGTCTCCAATATTGATAAAGATTTCTATCCTCCTTGTGTTCTGATATCTTTTAGAGGTGAGACTCAGATAAAGTCATTTCCAACTAAAGTGGGTTTTGCAAGAGTTTTAGTAGAAGAGAGGAGTCCTTTGGAGGTTGAGGACATATTTCATTCCAAGGGAAAGGTGAAGGGTGAGGTGATTTAGGGAGAAGAAGTAGTTGAAGGAAGTGGAGGAAAGGTTGTGAGTTGCAGGAAGCGAAAGAAATCTATAAAACAATGGACCTCTCAAGTTAAGTTAGTATTAGGGGATGATATAAAAATGCATGAAGTGGTAGGCTTGGTGATGCATGCTCTAGTGAGCATGATCCATGGAAGGAAGGTGAATGAATCATAGTTGAAGGTTTGGTTGAGAGATTTTTGGTCTCCCTAGATAGGCTACATTCATAAATTCTTTATTCTTTTTAGGGGTTGGTTGGGGTTTTTATTTAAGTCTTAGGAGGATTCCCATAAATTTTTAGGGCTTTCTTGGAGATGAAATTAAGTTCCATTGGTTCTTAAGTGTTGTACCCCTTTCTTTGATTATCTAATGGAGAGCACCGAGAGAACTCTTGTATTGGTTAAATGTATGGGTCTTCCTTTGAATTTCTGGTCATGTGAAGTCTTTAAATAAATTGGTAATGCCGTAGAGAATTTTATTAAAGTAGATATGTCCTTTTTGGACTCGGGTAACATTTTGGTGGCTCGTATCCCTGTTGGCATTGATCTCAGAGATGGGATAGCCTTGGAGATGACTTTGTAGAAAGGAAAAATTTCCTTATAGATGCATCAGGTGCCGTATATATGGTCATGTGGCTATTGAATGTGAGAGACCCTTTCGAAAAAAGATATGGATTTAGAAAAGCATGATTGGTAAGGAAGCTAGTTCATGTGGTAGGTTAGGGGATTTGAAGACTACAAATGAACAAGAAGTTGCAGTGGATATGAGGGTTGGAAGTGCGTTGATAGAAGAAGGTTTGAAAGTGAGAGGAGGTCAACCTTAGATAGTGGCTACATTTGTGGTTTCTCCCAAGCTTTGTGGAATCAAAGATCCAACTTTGGACTCTATGTAGTCCAAGGATCTGGGTCGACTACATTTAGGTATGTCTTTGAAGGGTCTAGTCCCTTTAAATTTTCATTTTAATTTGGTTGAGTTTGGGAGTGTTGATTTAGATGATTTATTCAGAGATAAAGGGGGGAATTACCCTTGGTTTATTAAGCATTTGATGGGATGTAGACTCTTTGATGGGGGTGGGTTTTTAGTGCCCAACACCCAAGAATTTGTCCCTGTTCCATCCCCCTCATAGGGATCCTATAATATATGGTGATTTGGTTAGGTGTTATAATCCTATAAGAAAAGCCCCAATTTTGGATGGTAGTAGGTACAATCTTAGTTCAAGGAAAGAAGCCCTGGGGGATGTAGAAGGAAGTGTAGAAGGATGTTTAGGGGTTATTGAAGGGAAGGGTATTAAGGGGCCAGGCAAGGGTAGGAGATCCAATTTAATCATAGCATAGGGGAAGGCTCTATTTGAAGTTCTTTTAGGGAAGCATTCTTCAATTCTAGGGGTTCTTCGAGTTAATAATGCCCCAACAAGGGATATATCATTATTTGTATTTCCTTAAACTATAGAAGGTTGGGTAGTATTTCTAAGAGACAAGCCCTTAAGAGGTTGGTTTAGTCTCAGAGCCTTCATATTCTATTGTTATAGGAATCTTTAGGTGATGGCACTAAAATTTTAGAGGAGTTGGGGAAATTGGTCAAGGGTTGAGAGTTTTCTTTCTTGGATGCTAGGGGTAGATTAAGAGGTTTTACTACATGTTGGAGGTCAAGGGATTTATCTTGATCTAACACTTGGTCCTTTGATTCATCATTAGGTGTTGTATTTTCCTCTCAAGAATTGGATAAAGATTTCATTGTGATGAATATATATGGTCCAGGCAATGACACAATGGTTTACTGGGAAAACATTTTCAGGATGGAGGCCATTAATCATGGAAATGTAATTGTCATGGGTGACATTAATTTCTCCATATGAAGTGTGGAGATATGGGGCCTTTCAATCCATGCCAATCCTTTATTAGATTTCTTTGTGAGGAAATTAGAGGAGATATGTATTTTTTTATATTGAGCCTATTAAGCTAAGACCAACCCAGAGGAATAAATGGGTTGGGGTGGAAAGGATTGCCAAATGATTAGATAGATTCCTAGTTTCAGGAGCAATAATCATAGATTAGTTGAGGATTAGACAATGGGTGGGATCTCGGGGAGAATGAGACCATTTCCATATCTTTTTGGATTTGGATTCTCTGGGAAGAAAACCCCCTAGTCCATTCAAATTTAATTCATCCTGATTATTGGAGGACAATTATATTAGACTTTTCAAGGAGAAATGGGAGCCCTTTGATGTGAACTCAAATGAGTCAACCATCATTCAAATTTAAGGGAAATTGAAGAGAATTAAACAAGAAACTATTCACTGGGCTCATGAGAAAAAAGTCAAAGAGGATAAGGATCTTTCCAATGTTGAAGTGGAACTAAATAGCCTTTACTTTCCATATTTCGGTGGATATCCCTCTGGATACTACAAAGTGAGGGTTACTTAGTTGGAGCAAAGAAAAAGGAAACTCTTGACTAATAAGGAAATAATCTGGAGGTTGAAACATAGAGCACTCTTGATAGAGTTCATGGATAAAAACAAGAAGTATTTTCATTAATATGGAGTTGACTAGAAGAATGTGAACACCATCTGGAAAATTAATAGGAATGATGGATCTGTGGCTACCTCCTTTGAGGATAAGCAAGGACATAGATGGATCATTTTAAAAATAATTATAGGGCTAAGGATAGGGCTACTATTGTAGAAGTGGTTAAGATGACTTCCTTCTTTCCTATCTTTGTGAATGAAGTTGATAATGAGATATTATTGGAAGATGTGTCTAAGGAGGAACTGCAAACAATTCTACATACTTTCCAAAAAGACAAAAGCCCAAGGATTGATGGGTGGCTTCTGAATTTT
Source organism: Picea sitchensis (assembly GCA_010110895.2). Lineage (NCBI taxonomy): Eukaryota > Viridiplantae > Streptophyta > Pinopsida > Pinales > Pinaceae > Picea > Picea sitchensis. The sequence goes on along the minus strand of SNQJ01S0026692.1, from coordinate 95,754 downwards.
TATATGGGATTCTTTGACACCATTGAATAAGATCTCCTGAGGGTTGTAGAAGAGTCTCTAAGTGTAGGGATGGTGCTTGTTGCTTTTAGTGCCACCTTTATCACTTTGATCCTTAAATTTGGTGATCCCTCTACCTTCAAGGAATTCATGCTTATTTCTTTATGCAATTTTTTCTATAAGATCGTAGCAAATATTACAGCCATGAGAGTCAAGCCATTGCTTTCAAAATCCATTTCTAATGAGCAATTTGGATTTTCATCAGGTAGGCAGATTCATGAAGCTATTGGAATGTTCCAGGAAAGCTTACACTCCATTAAAACTAAAAGATTACTAGAAATGGTAGTCAATATTGATCTTTCAAAGTCCTATGATAGGGTCAACTGGATTTATCTTAGGTTGAAGTCTTTGAAGGTGCTTCCAATCCTAGTGATTTGGGGAGTCTGGCTTGCCAAGAACACCAACATTTTTGAAGATAATTGGTTCCCTCGATCAAAATTTCTCAGCAGGATCTAGGTCTTCTTGATTGTTATAAGTTTGATCATAAGTAGCCTCAACCTCGTTTGGATTAGGATTTGAAGATTAATAAATCTGTTTCCTGGGGGTTTTTTGATGGTGCCTGTAAGGGGTTGGGCAGACTTTGCGGTGCTAGCTTTATTCTTCATTTCTCTAATATGCATGTGATTGAAGACAAAGCCAATTTGGGATAGGGGGGGAAATAATTTGGGAGAATTCAAAGCATTATTTGCACTACTAAAGGTAGCCATGGACATGGACATGCTTGATCTGCAGATTTCTAGAGATTTGAAAATTGTCATTGACTCGCTGAAGGATGAGGTGCAGGTCACAAATCTGGGTCTTATCTACATTGTTGAACAATTGCATGTATTTCTACTAGTTTCTCACATCTTAGTTTTACTCATGCTTTTTGGGAACATAAATCCTTGGTTGATGCACTTTCTAAGGATGCTTTATTATTAGATGAAAATCACTTCATTATTGAGGAACTTTTTGCTTAAGGACTAGTCTCGTATAGAGATGGTCTTTTCTTTGATTTATAATTTTATGCTACTTAGTTTGTTGGTCACTATATGTGCCAAGTATCCTATTAAACTTTTTGGGGACTAATTAGCCTTATGACTATGCGACTCTTTCTAGTAGTATTGTTTTGGAGCATGTATTATGCTACTCTTGTTGTAATATGCTTATGCGCCTAAGGATTGTAGCTTTTGTTTTTCTTAAATAGACGATACATTTTTTTCTGGGGGAAAAAATATCCTCACCGAATAAATTTGGATTCTTTCTTCCTATAATTCTTAGGGTTTGAGGCTATATTTGAAGGATCGTAGTCTTTCAGTTCCATCACAAAGTTATTGCTTAGTGTTTTCACGTTAAATTTGACCTCGCTATCCTATTAGGCCATGAACTTTCAATATAAGACAATTTGGGCCATTATGGGTTCCATGTTACTTGCAAACATACTTGCATTGGTTGAAGTTTTGACTAGCATTGAGAAGGCACCCAAGACCCTTTGGAAGTTGGTTCCTAAGATGTATCACAAGGCACTTTGTCAGGAGTGTGTCCCCCATGATAGTCATCTAAGGATGGATCAAGGGAGTGTTGGAGCTGTAGGGATGGCATTACATTCACACCTGCAACTTGACCAAGGGTTTCTTTTTGGAATAGTTTAATGACTCGACCTATGTAATGGAGATCATGAGAAGAGGCCCCTGGGTTTGCAAAAATGCCCCAGTCATGTTTTTTGCTTGGTCTAAATGCTTTGATAAAGCCTCTCAGTGGTCCTTGGAGTTCCTTGGTCTCCCAATGTAGTCTCGGTCAGTTCTAGAACACATTTCTATCCCCTTGGAGAATTTTATTTACCATGAACCTGAAAGGATCTATAATCTGGGACCTCAACATTGAGTTTTGATTAAGGTTAACTTGTCAAATGGCCTTAAGTAATTCGTGCTCATTTGGTGGGGGATAGGGTTCATAGGGAGATAGCCCATCACATCAATCTTTCCAACTCATGCTTTTTGTTTCAGAGCCTAGATCACCATAGTTGTGATTGTTCATTAATGGCCCAAGCAGACCCAAGCAGACCCTTTGACAACACAACCAATGCAAACTTCCCCAACTCTCAATGCTTCCCAAGTGACAAATGATAGTGAAGGTTGAATTCAAGTGGTTTGAAAGAATAAAATCACTAGGATGATTAAAACTTAGGCCCCAACTGCAATTGGTTCTAGTAGGGTGCAAGTTCTAATGATGAACAAGCTTCGTGCTAGCTTGGTACACAAATGGAGAGGTAGTTGTGCAGCTCGTTTTCCTCTACCACTCCTACACTCTCAAATAAATAATGGTTGATGTAGATGGCCAACCAAAGAAGCCGAGACAATTTAATTTTAGGGATTGGCTAATTTCAAGACAACTTGCTATAACGAATAACTGTTTTTGGTGCTTTTGATGACCTTGAGGATAATGAGACTGAGATGCACGATGCTTAGGGTTTTTTGTTTTGGGCTTATGTGAGCCTGACAGAAAACATATCCTTTGTCATATGTTGACTTTAATGGGTAGGGTGATATTCTATGTTTGCAAGAAGTCAAAATTGCAGGGATTTTTTTTGGGTATGCCCCATTTTGTTGTATGTCTAGGTGCCAAGTTTATATATTCTAATCATTCTAAAGGAAGAGGTGGTTTTCCTATGCTGAGATTTATTAGGTGGGGAACATATTTCATCACAATGCTAAATTCGTTTTTTCCCAACTTGGATGGTTGGCTCTTGGGCTTGGCCAACATTTATGCCTCTAATGATGTCAAAGATATACCCATTTTTTGGAGTTAGTTAGTTGATGAGTCGCCTGACGCCTCATGGTTGATTTGTGGAGATTTTAATATGGTGGAGTGCCAAGAAGACAAAGAGGGGGCATTGCCTATGCGACTGCCATACAATAAGAAAGAAGATTAATTTGTTGAGGGGCCAACATTGGGTTTACGACCCAATTATAAATTATAATAGTCACTAGGATTCAATAGAGTTATGGTTCACTTGGACAAATTTAGAAAGGGCTAGAATGAATTTACTAGTGGCTTGACAAAGCCTTACCTTTGGAGTAGAATTCCTTTTAGTTTGACTTTAATGGAGGCTAGCATGTGCATGTCATCAACACGACCATTCTCTTAGTACACCAATCAATTTGACTCTCAATTTCTGGAGGATCTCAAAAAATGCGCATGCCACGGCCTAGATATATAATGAATGCCTTTCATCTCTAAAGCACATGATGTTGACTTGCATCAAAATTGTCTGCAACCTAGCACCTCACCTTTGTAGGGAAGCTAGATGGATGGTCAGATGGGAAGATGCCATTTTTAGAACTGTTGCCTTTCTTACAGGATATGATAGGTTTATTGTGAAAATCTATTGCATCTGTAACATAGCAGTCTAGGACGACTTGGAGGAAGTCATGCAAAGCCTAGAATGGGTCCCATACGATAAGGAGAAACGAACTCATGCGATAAAGTTGCACCATCTACTTTGAGTGGATTAAGTCGGGATTAAGTTGACAGAGCCATGGTGCTCAACTGCAAACAAGGCTACACTGGTTAAAAATAGGAGATAGGCCCATAGGAAATTTAGCTTGGCCAACATGGATAAGTTTATTTTGGACCAAATTCAAGGACTCATTCTTGATCATCTCATGCTTGAGTTCGACCTTCCAATGTCTCAAGTTTGGTGGAAAGGGGGAAAAGCCATGACCTTTTCCAAATACAAACCTATGTTGGGATATAAGTGGCTCTGCTAAAAAATGTTCCTAGAAGGTCGATTGAATAAGTTCTAGCACTTAAAATCTAAGCAAAAGACATGGTTATTTTGGCTTCGTAGCATTTGGAAACCGGTTTTGGAACTTGTTGTTACTCAAACTCTCACTTAGTGAAAAGGTCTTAACCACAAACATGAAAGMCTAAATGCAACTCAGACTAACCACTACTTTCACCTAAATGGTCTAACCTTTCTCTCTTCAGACCAAGATGTTCCTAGTCTAGGGAGGCTTCCCTATGAAATAATCAAATCCAAGTTATGTTTAGAAGCAAAGAAATGAAAGGGGCCTTCCGAGAACCAGTCTATTTATGAGGTCCTAGTACTGGCCACTGAAGGTTCGAGGAACAATTGCGGTAACCTACACGCAATAATCACCCAAGGTGCAAGTACACTCTCATAGTTGGCAAACACTCTCCAAGGGAGTTGAGACAGTGATTCTTTGTCTGTCCCAGGTACCACAAGAATTTCCCCCTTGTAGTCATCTATGTGATGTCCTAAAATTGTTATGTTTATCACTTCACAATCAAAGACTAGGGGGAATAGTTGTAGGTCGGGTTGACACGTAAGGGTAGGGAAACTAAGACTAGAATTCCAAGAAGTGATTCCAGTCAGGGTGGCTTGCACTTCCGAAATCCCCATATAAGTAGTAGTCCACGGACACCAAAACAAGCGGAGAGGGGATATCACCCTACTTTCTCTAAGTGCGACCTTGTGATTGGTGCATGTGTTAGATGCACTTCCCCAACAATTGCTTCATGATACTAATGGATTTTTAGATGTTGCAAATGGAGGTTTTGGATTTAATTAGTTCATTAATGCTGCAAATTTGCTTAAGTGTAAATGTTCTGAAAATGAAATGTTGCAAATTTGTTTGAGTGTGTAAGTGCTGATCCAAAATAAAGGTGTTTGCAGATTCATGCATTAGATGGAGCATTCAAATGTAAAGTGCAGTGAGCAACCGTAATGTCATTCATACCAAGATAACCATGTTCATTGCGAGAATTGCTTTAATGATTAAGTGCTTGTAAGTGTGAACACCATAAAGATGATAAAAAAATCTGAATGTATCTCATAACACCACATACAATATTCAAACAGACTTAGTAGAGAATTATTCTGATCCCAAAGATCATTGTTAGGTGCAATGGGAGAGTATACTTTAGCTATCTCTACTAGCCTGCAAACTTGGAGAATGGTTTTTTATCCTAAATATCATTGTGAGACGCAATGGGAGAGTATACACCAATTCTCTAATTCTATATTCCTTAAAACATAAAGTCATAAACCATTGAAATGTTTACCATAAGCGACATGTTCTAAATTATTTCAGATGTATGACTAATCCAACCAAGAAATCAAATGTGTCCATATGTTTAGTGACTGAATTAGCAATTTAGAGACCACGAAAGCATTCATTAAAGTGTTATGGAGATTGTTTCAATAAAAAATTGCCAAATGGAGCATGCCAATAAACTAGGAAAATTACAGCAGACTTATAAACCAATTATAAGCAAGATGTGCAAATTAATTATTATAACAAGTAACTAAGTGATTGTTTGCTAAGTCAAAAATTGAGATACCATAACCAAAAAATCTGCAAACTGTTAGCTGCTGAAATGTGAGTTTAAACTTTAAATGCATGAGGTTAACCAGTGCAATGAAAATGTGAATCTGCTGTATGAATAAATGAAACAAATTTGAAAATGTTCCTGTGCAAAATCGGTAGCTAAAGAGTTCAAAATTTTCAGAAAAAATGTTATGCTAGTAAGTTTAAATGTTAGGCAGATTTTAGGGTGAATTATCCCAGAGAAAATTCAAAAACTTTCTGCATAAATACTAAGTTATTTAGTATTTAAGCATTTAGAAAAAGGAAATCAGATTTGGACAGCCTGCTGTTATGTAAATCAAGACATGTTAGCAAGCTAATAAAAACTACTAGATCTGGTTCCTTTCTGCAGAAATAAGATAACCAAACAGCAGAATGTTACTTTGCTAAAAAAAATCAATTTGTTTCACAAAAATACAGGAGAAGAATGCCTGATTTACAACAGAAAATTGTTGGACTTACTTCATGTTACCCACCAAATTGCACTAGGATGGACTTACAGTTGAGCCACCAAAGATTGTGTTAAAGTTTCTGCTATTATTAGGTTACTTTCAATTTACTAGATAACAATAGCATAGACAGGATCACTGAGAGAAACACAATCACAAGAGTACACAAGCACTTATCCTGGGAAACCCTCAAGAGGAAGAAAACCCCTCAAAACTTCCTTAATATAGATAGCCAATACAATGCCAAGATAATGAACCAGACAACAAAGAATATCCAACACTGAGCAACACGCCTCTCTCTCTTCCTTCTTCCGGCAACCGGCAATTGCAGCTTCCTTCAAAACTTGCGCACTAGATGAGTGAGCTGAGTGTGTATCTAAATGAAGCGCTGGCCTCTCTTATTTATACAATTCTGGCACGTGTGGAAGTGTCTCTTCACTGGCAGGGCCGACTTCTTTTTCTGGGTGGTTATAACCACCTTTAATATATTCTGGGGCCAACTTCTTATTTAGCCTATTACAATTAGGGTTTGACCAATCTGCAAAAGGGGATTTGGTCATTTACAATACCCGACATGATCAATCCACAAAAGGGGATTGAT
>SNQJ01S0026692.1:51833-79459 GCA_010110895.2 Picea sitchensis | reverse complement strand
TAGATAGCCAATACAATGCCAAGATAATGAACCAGACAACAGAGAATATCCAACACTGAGCAACACGCCTCTCTCTCTTCCTTCTTTCGGCAACCGACAACTGCAGCTTCCTTCAAAACTTGCGCACTAGATGAGTAAGCTGAGTGTGTGTCTAAATGAGGCGCTGGCCTCTCTTATTTATACAATTCTGGCATGTGTGGAAGTGTCTTTTCACTGGCAGGGCCGACTTCTTCTTCTGGGTGGTTATAACCACCTTTAATATATTCTGGGGTCTCTTTAATATATTATGGGGCCAACTTCTTAATTAGCCTATTACAATTAGGGTTTGACCAATCCGCGAAAGGGGATTTGGTCATTTACAATACCCGACATGATCAATCCACAAAAGGGGATTGATCTAATCAATAATAAATATATTTTATCTTTATCCACAAAAGGGGATAAGAATATTCTTTGCAGTTACACAATATTTTAACAGATTGAACATAGATGTGTTCAATAACAGAGTTCAGAAGTCTAGCCGGCCAATTTGGTTACTTTTGTTTTTCTTCTCCTTTTCTATACTGCATTTCCATCCTCCCATGGGGCATTGTAATAAGATGAATCTAGCATGATGAATTTGTAAAAGGCTTAGCCTCTTAAGACTTAATCATGAGTGCATTACTCTAGATTGTTTTTTACTTATTTTATTCCTTGCTTCAATTAAATTTTAAGCTAGTTATAATTTTTGAGTTTTTTCACTCATCTCTTCCAAAGCTGGAGTGTGTACAGATGGTTAGGCCTTAGCTTGGTCATATAAGTATAGTGTCTAATGTATATTACCATGCTAGCCATCAATATTGAGTCATATGGAAATTGCGCTAAGTCCCCCCTAGGATTTTTTAATGTTTTCAGTTAATAAAGAATTTCTTGCAAAACGAGATATTTTAATTGTAAATAAGTCATAAGTCAAATAAGTGGTACTAAGAGGTATTATATACCTTGGGGGTTTTCGTTTTCACACTCAGAATACCCACTTTACCTAAGTATTACCGTTTTGAGGGAAAATAATGATTGTTTAATCACTTAAAATCATTTTCTCTCAAAAATGTTAAATAAAAGACAAATAAAAGGAAAAATCAGCAATCCTTAAATCAAAGAAACATGTCTCAGACATGTTTTCTTGTGTCTCTAGTCTTCTTGGGTGAAGGCGAGTTGTCTCAAGTGGAAGGCGACTCGATTGGAAGTGAGTTGTCATGAGTTGGACATCCCAAGAAGGAAAGGTGCACTTTCTTATTTGGTCACGCTTTTTCTCTTTGGAAACATCGTCCTCGTCCTTGAGTTGAGTCGCCCTTCTAGATGGGAAACATCTCCTTTCACGTTTGTGGAACTTTAGAAACATCACGCTTTCATACTTAAGATGACTCGCCCTTGCGATGGGGAAACATCAAGCTTTTCCTTGGAGATAACTCGCCCTCCTTGGGAAACATCACTCTCTCATGCTATATAAGAAAGTCGACCTCTCCATTGTAGGCTAGTTGGATTTTGGGGAAAGAACTTGATGCTATTGTAATGCTATTTTGTATACTCTTTTAAGAATAAATAAAGAAGGCTTTAGAGATCAAATGGTGTATGGTGCTACATGTGTGGATGTTTGATGTTCATTGGCTAATTATTTGAGGTAACCATAGATTAGTTTCCTTTGCTTTCTCTCTTGTTTAATTGTCCCTTGAGTAATGTATCTCTTTAACTTGTTTGTTATTTAGATTTCATTGTTCTTCATACATGCGGTTAAATATTTGTATGTTAACTTTGTTTAGTGGCATACTATCTATATTTCATGTGTAGGGATTTCCATATTTAACAAGTTTGTTGGCAAGTGTGGCTAAGTCTTTCAGGTTCTCAAGCTTGAAGACGCGGAGCATTTTAGTGCAATCATCCACAAACTTCAAGCCTTTGCAGGAACATAATCCCTCTACCTTCCACCAAGAGACCCCATAGCCCAAGGATTCAATTCTTGAGCAAGTCTTTCTCTCTCTTTCTCAAAATCTTCTCAATCAATTGTTCTTTGGTTACATACACATGCAAGGCTTGATTTTCATTTTTTTTAAAATTTATATCTAAAGACTCATCTCTTTTCATATCAAAAGCAAGTAGAATAGATCTCTATTTACAAAAGTTTCATTTCTTTGAATAGATCTAGCTTGCAATCTATCATTTAGCTAGTTTTAGAAGTTAAATCTTAAGGCTAAAGATAGCTTATTTTTAAAGAGTTTAAAATCTAAATTTGGGCAACCTTTTTGATATTGCTTTCTGTTTTAGGACAAGAAGTAATATCATTAAGAAAATGCCTTCTCTTCTTGCTTAGTTAAGCTTAGTTTAGTGTAGAATTTACTTAGACATTTTTTCCATAATTTTTGTACATTGACGGACACTTTTTTGCAGGGTTTTCCAATAGCATTTTGGACACCTTTTGCCCCAATAAGCTTGTTGTTTTTTGCAGGTTTGTGAATAGCCAAGGGGAGACTCTGTCCAATTTTAGAAGATTTGGAACATCCGGGACCCCCGAGAGCACCCTATTTCATAATAAACTCATTTGGAAACCTTGTAAACACTTGTGATCCCCTTAATGAAAGATCACAAGTCGTACCCAAAGAAAAAAGTATAACCGAAGTAATAAAATCATTGGGCTATATATAGCCCAGTTTTCATCCCCCTTTGGGGATTGGTGTCTTGTGCTGTAATTGTTCATTTTGCTTCAAGTCTCTCATACTTTCAAAATTTCATCTAAGAAGCTAAAACAAACCTTAAAATTAACCCACAACACCGCATAACATTAGTTAGTTTCAATTTCATAGATTAGCTTAGTTAGATTTGATTTTGTAGATTAAATTTCAATTTCTAGATGAGCTTTTTTTTAATTTCGACATTTATTTTCTGTCATTTCAAGTTGGCAAATAAACCAATCCCCTTAGCTCCCCCTAGTATTGCTATGAACCCTTGTGATCCTAGATCGATCTTGGGAACTCATCAGAACGAGGGCTGGTCAATGTGGAGTAGTTTAATAGGACAATCCATTAGTTGTTATTGCTTGGTTGGAAATGCAGGGAGTTTGTGTGTGAAATTAGACGGGCCCTCTCAGGGCTTTGGTTCTCCCTGTGTTGGACCTCCAACAGACTCCTCAATGTGTGTGTGAAGTCAGAGGGATACTCTCCTTGTTGAACCTCCGACATGTTCAACATCCAATTTGAGGGATAGCCTCTAAAGGGCCAAACCTAGATTAGATTTGATTTCTTGTATCACTCTTTGCACACACTTCACACGCAAAAGTTGGCTGGCAAACATGAGAGCCACTTCATAATAAACCTAACAACTTAAGAAACTCGTTAATAAATTAAAATTTGCCAAGAGCTTTTCTCAACACACCTCGGCAACATTATATTAAGGATCACAATATCCTTCAACATACTCGCAATATCTTTTATATTTGGCACTGGTCTACGTTTCAATATTTGTTTATCATATCCTTTCAAGCACTTGTATTTGCTTTTTAAGTTATATCATATATATGCAAGTATCTTGAATGTTTTACTTTCCATCATAAGCATTTTTTCTTTGAAGTGTCATATAAGCTGCTAGTGTAGAGATATTTATATCTTGCTCTTGTTTGCAATAAAGTCCTAGATATATTTTTGTTGTACTTAGCTTAGTTCAAGTCTTAGATTATTTTATTAGGGACTACCCCCCTTGGCTTCGCTAGGAGTTGGCCTAGAGAGAGGAGTTGAGGATCAGGTGACAACACCTTGACTCGAGACATGCCCCCAAGGACACACCCAGTGGATTAAAGGTTTTTCCATGTTACCTGAGGCGTGTATAAAGGCAACAACATTTTGGCGTCGTTGTCGGGGATAAATCTTTCTATTCCCGGAATACGACTTTTTGGTTTTCTTTTTTCTTTTTAGTTTGTTTTTTATGCTTGTTGTTTATCATAAATAGACTCGATCATCTGGCAACTCCACTTAATCAAAATTTGACAAAGTATTCTACAAAAAGGAACCCACAAGGTTTGCTCAACTTCATCCCTGAACCTGAAAAGGTTTGTAGGAGGAGGTTGAACAAACTTACTTCTCGTAGAATCCTTGATCATCTTGGATTCAAATCCATTTATGATATTCACTTTCTTTTTAATAATTCAAGTTTAGAAATGGCTATATATGCTCCATGTGTTTTTTCAGCAATAAATGGTATCCTCATGCATTCTTAGAAGAAGTCGTAGAAAAGTTGTCTAGTTACCAAGGAAATAATGCTATCAATGCTAAAACTCACATCAAAGCTTTATGGAGATGCATTAATAAATGGTGTGTTGCACATGACTATGAGAATGTATAAATGAAATTATTTGTTTTATCATTAGAAGATGATGCTTCTGACTGGTATGAAGATTGTGAAGCTAATAAGTTCAAAACTCTAAAAGATTTGTTAGATGCCTTCACAGAAAGATGGGGGGATAAAAGAGATCACCGTCACTTGTTAGCAGCCCTTAATACCATGAAGAAAAACAAGAATGAAACCATGGAAGAATTCAACAAGAAGTTTAATGATTTGGTTTCAAGCTTTCATATAGACATCAAGCCTCCAGACAATGCCATACTTATTTATTCTATTGAGGCTTTTGGCGGTGAAATGAGATATCAACTTAGAGATAAAGAACCAAGAACCCTCAAGCTTGCCCAGGAAATGGAAATAAAGATTGACAAGAACATGCAAGCCTCTGGGAAGTCCAACCTACCTGGTTTTACTCGGGGTATTACTTCAAAGCAACATGAGTCTAAAGATAAAACAGTTTCAACTGAAAATAAGACTTCTCCTACGGACCCTTTGAAAGAGTTGACATAAATGAAGGAAATCATGAAGGCCATGGAGGCCAACCATGCAGGCCAATTAAATGCCATGCAGAATAGGTTGATTGCCATGAAGAGATCTCATGCTAATAGATTTCAACCTAGGCAAAACAATGAAAGATGGCAGAAGAAAGGTCCTTCCCAAGATCAGAGGCCACCCGATCAGTTGGAAGCAAAAAATATGGTTTAACAAGAGGCTCTTCTTTTTTCCAGGGCTTGTGAGGAATTTCATGAGGAATCCACTTGCCCCGTATTTTGCCAGATTAATGAGTAGGGGTTTCTTGGAACGAATAACTTTGTTGGATATTCTAGAAGATCTGACTTCCTCAATAATGTAGACAAAACCCACAATATCACTATTGATCAATGGAAGCAAAATAAGGAATCAAGTAAACAAACAAAGGATTTAAAGATTGATAATGTGACTAGGTTGTATGGTGAGAAGCCTACTCTAGAGCAGATTTTAGAGATGGAAAGATTTAAAGGAGTAACTTATCAGAAAAAAGGGAATGATAATTCAAGTACCTCACATCAAAACATTCCTAAAGCTCTTACTCCTCCAACTGAAGATCTTAGTCTTGACTTGGGAAATAAGATATCAAATGCTAAGGTTTGGTTCCAGTGGTAGATCTCATTAAGATACCTTCACAAAAGAACAAGTTTTCAAAGAATACAGAAGGTCCTAATGAGAGAAGTTTTGGGAAGTACAAGTCTAGAGCATCATGAGGATGTTCCTGTTATCTTGCATAGTATGGATTGGACGAAAGAAGATCATCCACCTTTCTTTGTGACGTTAATGAATAATGATCTTCTTTTGCATAATTGCATGTATGATTCTGGAGCTTCGTCAAATATCATCACCAAGAATGTCATGAAGCTTCTGAATCTGAAAATCACAAGACTGTACCATAACGTATGTGCCATGGTTTCTAGAGAAATTGATGTGCATGGAATAATTGTTGGTCTTCAAGTTAAATTGGTAGCTTATCCTGGTATCACATTTCCCATGGACATACTTGTTATTGATGTGCCTGATGCATGGGGTATGCTCTTATCTAGGAAGTGGATTGCTAAGTTGGGAGGTACTATTGAGATGGATTTGTCATATGCTACTATCCTTTCTTCCGAAAATTCATTTGTCAAGTTGCATAGGGAGAAGGAAAGGAAATTTCATGTTGAAGATCCCAAAGAACCCATGAATGAGTTTGTTTATCATATGCATGACATGGGAAGTTATGAAATAACATCTGACTTTCTAGCACTTGTTAGAGAGAAATTCAAGGAAGAACTACCGAATGTTTATAATATCTGGAATACCATGGATTCCTTTGATGGTCTATTTCTTGAAGAAGCTCCAAGTAAAAAGGGTATTGATGTAGCATCTTCAAAATCAGGAACTGGGTTGGATTTATCAATTGCATCGATTTGTCAACTATCAGATGAGTCAGTTGAATGTCAGGATGAGTTAGACAAAAATTTTGGGCCATCCATTGCACATATCCTAGAGCCTGGAGAAGTCTACATTGGTAAAGAAGACATCTTTTACAAACATGAACAATGTAAAAATGAAAAAAAAAAGAAAAACATGGTGATCACATAGAGATGAAAGATAAAACAGATCGAGATCCCAAGACGATAAAAATCGAAAAAAGTACTCCAAAGAAAAGAAGAAAAAATGGAATAAATCTTGTGAAGGATTCTAAGGATGATGTTATTCATAATGAGTTTAATAGTAAAGATGTCATCCCTATTAAGGAATATGCCAAGCCTTTCAAGGAAAAGTAAATAAGGATAAATTGTAAGCTTTTCCCAAAGGCACAAAGAAAAGTCTTCAACAACTCTTCTCAGCCAGTTGGACGACAAACTATTAAATCTACCAGTGAAAGGGCTCCACCTTGAATTAGTCTTCAATGCAATCATCCGATGCCCATGGGGGCATTCTTTGTAACATAGCTCTCTAACCCTTCTCCTTTGTATATTACTTTCATGTCATTATTTCTTCTTCTATATTATTTCAATTTCTTCTTTTGCACTCTCCTTGTATATTGTTACGAGGAAAATCTCTCTATGGCTAGGGGAAAACCACAACAGACGGAACGACACCCAAAATCAACTCTAATCTCAAGTATGCTACATAAATGAAATACTAACAATGGAAGGCTAGAACCCTACCTCGTCCGGACGTTCGAAGAAGACCACCGTTGAGCACGCAACTCAAAGCTTTACACCTAGAACTTGTCTTCAACAACCAAGATACACAAGCATGTGGTATTTATATATAATGTTAGCATATAAATCAACATAATCCATTAACATACATGATAGATACGCCCATGGAAAGCAATATAAATATTTGCAAGATATCAATTAGACGAGAAAAGAGTATTTCTATTAATGTAATCAACAAAAGTACATAGGTGACCAACTTCTGTAACGACACATATCGAAACCGAGAAACTAAGTCCCTCCAGCTGGGCCTCCACCACTTCAATCCTCTACATAGGCAAACTCACATATAGGAGTCAATGAGGTTTTCCATCACAAGATAGGAAGAGATTGGGGGTTGAACACAAGAAGTTCAAACTTTCAAGGACAAAGGGATGCAGACTCAATATGAAGTGAAATTTCTCTAGAGTGTCTTTGCTCTCAATGTTGAATTGTCGATCGTCCAAGGCTTGGATATGGCTCAATTTATAGCCTCCAAAAGGAATTGAAGGGTCGAGTCGGAGTGTTTCCAGTGTATGGAAGGTCAAAGATCATGGATCTTATGACATGGCATGGAAACCCGACATATTTTTCAATTTTTAAGCACCAAACCCGATGTACACGAGTTGTAGTGGAGTAACCTGCATATTTGCTACTTGTCTAACTGATAGGGCATGTATGTGTACAAAAATATGTATTTTTAGCTCTGGAGTGAACAAAAAGGGGACTTCAAGTCTGCAGAGGGAAATGGAAGGCCATCCAAGCAAGATGCATGGGGTGAGGCAAAATTTGCTATAACAGATGCCCCCTAATGTGTGAGGTCAAAGGAGTATCTGCGATGGCCGAAATATATTATAATTCCCAAAAGTGGAGTAATGAAAACTCAGCGAGAAGTACTAGTTGCTCATGAGAATATTACAATCCATAATGACTTTGTACACATGGCTACCAATCTGAATTACACTTCAGATCCATGTGGATATATATCAAATAGTTGTTCATGGCCATGAATAGGCAATACAAAGTGGACATACACCATAGGCTGTCGTAGTCACGAACAAGACATAGTGGAGTTCAATCTCAAAATCAACCGAAGATATATGTAAACAATGGCATACAATCTGATCTTCCATGATCACTGAAGTCATATAGGTACTGGTCCAATGAAAGACAACAACAGATATGGGATGCTACTACTGTAAGTTGGAGGTCTTATACACTATCCACCGAAGGTGCGAGTCTACATCATGTGAATAGAGGAGTTGAAGTCGAACATAATGAGACTTCGTTTGATTATCGGTCATTAAGTTATATTGTTAACAAACACGAGACAACCCACCGATAATGAAAGTAGGTGTCAAGGCATCGAGTACATTCCACAAGTGTGAATAAGGGTGTTGAGGTCGAACACTTGAAGAATCCATCGATCAGGAGACATTGATGTATTCCCAACTATCGATGGCAGGAGAACCTGCCATTGATGACTGTAAGCCTCTAGGTACTCATAGGACTCTAGGTCTCGTTTCCAGAATAGATGAGTTGAAGTCGATCGAAGGAGACCCACTGAAAGGAGAGCATTAAAGCATCTCTCATCATCCAGCACGAGGTACAAAGCAATAGCTTGATAATTAGGAGGAGCTCGAATGAATAGGATGTTTACGAACCAACGATCATATGCATCTCTCGCATGCACCAGAGGCAAGTAGTGCACGAAAGAGACCCTCTGAATAACAACCAATGAGGAAGACTGTAGACAAAGGCGAGGAAACCACCAATAGGGCTAATGGCATCCAAGACACTGCATGAATCCCAATGTGTGAATAGATTTCTTTCTGTCAAACACAAGGGAAACCCCCCAGTCAGCGACCAATGAGGAGATGTCATCTGTTGGGTTCAAGGTTACCTACCAATGATGAAAGTAGGCCCAGGGTGTAAGGTAGGACAACAACTTCATGTGATTCTGAGATACACTGAGGGTATGGCCGACATGCAAAGTCAAGAGTTCTGAGAAATGGTCGACACATGCTTTAAACTTCCTTTGAACAAGAGCATGAGACATGTGGATAACTCAAGCAACATAGACTTAACACTGGTCATTGTCAAAAGATGGTGACGCAAGAGGCATCAACAAACTCTCCGTAGGGATTGGAAGACTGACCAGTCGGAGGAGTAAACTCTAAGTAATGAGCTCAGCTTCCTACGGTCATGCTAAACCCAAACCTTGGATGAAAATGGACTTAAGAGTTTGTGCTATGTTCAAAGGCGACATAACTGCTGCCGATATGAGATAATATTCTTTTCCCGGCTATCTTTTTTTTTGGTTTTTCATAGACAAAGAAATGCTATGATACAGGAGAGGAAACGAGTGTCGCAAATAAGCAACTAGTTCCAAGCAGTGGAACATACCTATGCTCAATGCAAGGGAATGCATGCGAGGCATCGACACTCGGGGAGATGTTTCCTCTACGGGTAAAGGGTGTCAAGCTGCAAAGGATATATGAAAGGCATTGCTTGGCTGGTGATGAGAATTGTTGGGGCAAGAGGCTTATAACAAGAAAGCGGGAGCCGACAATAGGCTCAACAATGCAAGCAGGATAATGGGATATAATTACAACTTAACCCAAAAATGTCATTTTTCGTAGATTTAGTCCCCTAGGCCCGAAAAAGTATAAAACAATACCCAGGAGAACTCTTCTAGCCAATGGTGACTAGAGTATTCCTTTTTCGTAAGTAGTCTACTTGGTCTGGAAAAAGGTTAAACTTATACCAAATTGACGTACTTTAGAAACCGTTTAATGAGTGTGAAAGAGACAAGTTCACTCGACAATCTTTTCATTTTTTGGAGTCTGAAAAGAGGTTAACTAAGATTCTAGGATGTTGTTCTAAGCAGCATATCATGGGGGAGGCCAAGGCTCCCATGCAAGACTTCTGTCGAAATCCAGCAGCTCACTGGTAGCTGACACAAGCTTGGGAGAACACAAATCTTGCCAAGCCGAGGAGGATAAAATACTTGCATAGGATCCTTCATCTACAATACATTGATAAATGCCTATTATCTGGAAGGGTGCAGAAGAAGGAAGGAAAGGCTCTACAAGATCATTCCAATCAAAGGAAACCATCCTAGGACTTGGAGGGAGCATACTCAAAGAGAGTGGAATGCTCCCTCGTTCAGAAGGTACATAACTAGAAATGTTAAGGGCATGGTTGAAAGACACATCACCCCCCAAAAGAAGAGTGGGATTGACCAAAGATTGCATCGACAATGTCACTTCCTTAGACTTGTCACTCTCTAAGAGAAGAGTGGGATCGATCGAATATTGCATCGCACAACCACTTCTTCAACCATTGGTTGAATAGGATGCGAGACAACATGGTCAAGAGACGCATCACTCCCCAAAACAGGGGTGGTGTTGGTTGAACATTGCATTGGCACGACCTCTAGTTGAATAGGATGCGAAAAAACATGGTCAAGAGACGCATCACTCCCCAAAATAGGAGTGGTGTCGGTCGAAGATTGCGTCGGCACTACCAATGTATCGACCAAATAAGGATTAGAATGTTGGGAAACCAAAGACGACACAGAACCCAAAGGGCCACTAGACAAGGATCGCGCTTCTCGTACCATTGCAATAGCAGGGCACCAATGAGTAAGGTGATCTCATTTGCAAAGTCTACAAAGGAACTTGGGTTTACGTCCTATACGTCTAGGCTTCTCAATCGTATCAATGCCCCCAGCATGACTTGCATTGGCCGGTGACATGCTCCCAGCATGACTTGCAGAGGCTAGTAGCTCACCTCCAACATGACTTGCAGAGGTTTGTGATGTTTGTGCAGTGTGACTAGTAGTGACTAGAGTTGTGCCCCCAGCATGACATACAACGACTGGTTGTTGGTCTTCAACGTGACTTGCAGAGGTTGTTGACCTATCTCCAACATGACTAGCAGAGGTTGGTGATATAATGCTAGTATGACTCACAGTAATTGGACTTGTGCCCCCAACATGACTTGCAACAACTAGTTGCATCATCAGAGACCAAGGTCCCGAGAAAGATTGGTTTTGAGAGATCGCAGACCAAACAGGGTTCTGGTATATACCATATCCTTGCCCAGTAGGGTAGAATCCTCCTCCCAACTGATTCATAAAAGGGGGTAAGGGCATCATCATCGAGGAGGCCGCTTGCAAAGAGAAAGCGACATGACATGGGTTACTTAGGTGAGGGTATGTGTTGCCCCCAGACGAATGAATTCCGTGCAAGGGGTTGCCCATACTATAAAATTGACTCCCTTTGGATGAAACACTAGAGGACAGAGGGAGGTTCGCTATGAGAAAAACATTTGTAGGAACTGACATAGCGGAAGAAGGATAGATGGACGAGATGTAGGAAGTAGAAGGACTACCCATTTGAACACTTGATCCTGGAAAAGAGAAGCTAGGATTGGGTCCAGCTGAAGGAGGATTCCAACCTCCTACAATAAGAGTTGGTTGAGGGATATGACTCCCACCAAACGAAAAATGAGAATAAGGAGGCATCATGCCCCCAGACCCAAAACTAGGATTCACATAAGACGACGAAACAGAGGATGGTAAGTGCGAAGTCATGTTTGACATACCAAAAGAGAAAGGATTAGAGGCCCAAGGCATTGGTTGAGTACTATGATTCGGAGTACCACTCGGAAATACAAAAGGATTCGTCCCCATGGACTGAGAAAAGACCATGGGCTGGGTAGCGCTAACTGAGGGAGTCACAAGGGCTCCACCAACCATAGCAGTCAAGACTCACGACACAATATAAAATCCAAAGGCCAACTAATAATCAAAGAGCACACTCCTAAATAAAGCTAAAGGCCAATGCACACTGTTATCGCTCAGTTTGTAGTCTATGTCAGGTAGCTTAAAAGTAAAGGTCAAACTGGCGTAACAGGAGCTTCCCCACCCACTGTCACCTCGATGGGGGGCTCTTTCTATTCAGGGTGGCTAATTCCAAGGGAGACGTCCCTAGTAATCTGGGGTATTGAAAGGAAAAGGATCAAGAGATTAAGGTTCAAAAGGTCAAAGTAGGTTTTCCCCTTCACAGATTACTGCCAATAAAGATAGTCAAAATAAAGGTATTCCACAGAACAGGCACAGGTTTTCCTCTGCATTAATTACCAAAGATAGTCAAAATAAAGGTATTCCACATAACGTGCACCTGTTTGCTAGACAAGGCAAATAAAACCAAAACGTGCAACAGTGGTTAGTAAGTACTCATAAACAATGACTATCCTTGGCTATATATGAGCACATATAGCGCACTATTGATCTAAGTCAATGATTTCAAAAATTGCTTTATACCTATAATATCACCGTCAATAAACACCTGGCAAATGACATAGCACCAACGTATAAGATTAACTCTGAATTACCACACGACAAATATCATTAATATGCTCCTCACACAAAGTTGTTACAGCCACTATACTTTCATAGAGGGGTGACTTTGTTCTAGGTTAGTTTTTGCTAGACTATGAGATGGATGTTTGGCTAATTAGGCCAATGAAAATAATCAACACTTCAATGTTTATCACTTAGATGACCCATGACAACGTTCTCTATCAAACAAGAGTTCAAAAGAGGCACGACGTCATCAAAAATTACATTATTAGGTTAGTAAATTAGGGTTAGTTAGGGTTTCAAATTTTGGAAGTTTGAAGGTTGTTTTAACAATTGGACTCAACGCTGGAGTTCTAGACTAGTGCCTTAGGGTAAATGGAGTCAAGGAGCAAGTCTAAAGTCTCGGGAGAATATAAATTCAAAGATTAGCTGTTAGGTTTTCTAGTAGTGCAAATGGCAGGCTGGCTGTAAAGTCAAAACTCAAGGGGAGGAGAGGCTCATTCTGTTGGGCTTAAGCAAGGCCTCATGCTCCTCCCTCCCTCTTTCCTTAAACTCTTTGGAAAACCATAGCTTCAAAACATATATCTAGGGATGAAAAGTGCTGTAGGGGCCAAGGCTTTTCAAAACCCTAAGAGTCAAAACCCTAGGTGTAAACTCAATTAGGCCTAGGACGCCTCTCTTCTTCAATTTATGTTTCAAATCTAATCCCTAAAAGGGGAATTAGTAGCAATGGCTAGGCTATATTCCTCCTTAATCAAAATGGCTAAACAAGTTTTCTATCATGGGACATGAAGTAAGACCTACTGTGCTCTGCTACCGTATTCTTACAATGATTAAGCATAATAATAACAATGTAACCATATAAATGTAAGATATTTAACCTGCACAACCATCAATCAAGAAGTTTTGTGTAATGAGAAATACCCATAAATCAATGAAGAGCTTATCAAACTCTAGCTAAACCTTCCAAATGATAGAAAACACCATAAAATGCCAAGATGAATCCTCCAAGTATAGCTTCAACTCCAAGACAATACCAAGACAAAGACTAAAATTATCTCCCTCACAAGAGAGTATTGTCTGGTACAAAATGAGAGGCAATGTCCTCTTTTTATATCATTCAAATGACCTTTAATTACAAAAAATAGTCATTAAAACAACCGACAAGCAATAATTTCAACAATAGTTACTATTTGCCATTAAATGCTAAAATGTCATAATTATGAGCTAAAAGGGGACGTTAGGCCCCTCTGAGGGGGACTTTGGCCCTTTTTTGGGCAAGATGAGCATCCAAAAGGCAAAACGCTGGCCCTTCTAGGGTTCTCCCGCAAGCCGCCACACGCGCGGCTAAATGATCCCAAGACACTGCTACATGTCTTAAAACGCCCAACCCGCCCTGGTGGCGGCCCCGGCCCATCAAAGCCATCAATTCATTCCTAGTTAAGTGGATCCCCCAGGGTCGATTCACAAAGTGTCCTGTAAGGACGCCCTTCGGGTTTCTTGCAAGTGGGCTCACAGACGCTGTCCCGCCTCTCTCATCCCAAAGAATTATCCGGGATGGGCTCTTCGTACCTATGGAGTTTTGAACTAATCATATCCCCATGCACGTACCCACCGCACTCTTATCCTCACGCATAATCCTTATTATCAAAGACTAATACGCCTCCATGGGCTCATCGGGCCCCGTGGATCATTAGCAATGCAACCATATTTCATCACAAAGTTATCAAATACATGCATGAAATCCCTAACATAATTATCCGAGCTCCAAAGAGACATTACACGTGTATCTACTATACAAAGTTCAGCAAACCGAATAGACAACCTATCGGCTAATACCAAGATAAGGAAATTTCCTAAGATCATTCGCCATGTTCCATGAGGTGATATGTTTTAGGGATGTCCAAACACAGTAAGACCAAGGGTAGGTATTATTCCTCCCAGGGTGTCTTTGTAGGAGGCGAACACCTCACATGGATGCATTTTTCAAGCCCTTATTGCCTTTATTTTCTTTATTGTTTTTCTTTCTTTTACTTGTCTCCACTGTAGGACACTTTGGCGCAGGACGTGAGTCGATATGGTTACCTAATCGTATCTTCGGGCAGAACGATAAGTATTGACTCATGATGAGACCCTTCTCGCTATATAACCAAAGGTCACCGGCGTAGACCGGGGATAGTTGCAATGTCATATTGTTGGATACTTATGAACATAATGGTTCGGCTCTTGATGAGACCTCCCACCCTCTTTGTTAGGTCTTGTTTTATTATTTTCTAGGGTCCTTCGGGCTTTATCGAGGCCCTTATTGCCTTCTTGGGATCCCTGGGTTATGCATCTCTAGGTTTTATTTCATGGCTTTTATCTCTTACCAACATGCTTTTACCTCGGCCTTTGTAGTCCTCTTCCCACAAGACAAAGTGTAACCTCAAAGGTCATCCTAATGGGTTTGACTAGGGAATGGACAGATGAGCAGGTATAAGATGTGTACCGATAAATGGTGGAGCGTAACGGCAATTTAAATCCCTCCTTGCGGCTAAATCCAAAACCTTACATGAATATCAACTTGCTAAGTCACCCCATCAATCACCTTTACAATGGTCAAGTGGATTAGTGTAGGATCCAAGTACCATATCGAAAATGAAAGGAACCTAATGCATATGCAGGCAGAGGGTTATAATGATCAAACATGACACATACCCATGATACTGACCACCAATTTCATGGAGCAGCGTTATCCTCGAATGCAAGTCCAAGCTTGCAGGATGGAAGCCGTTATTTACCGACAGGACAAGTCTCGCTAAGAAGAAGAAAGATGGGCCCTCCAGCCATGCTCAGGTCAATCCTCGCTTCGCAGACTCCATGTCTAGGACCTGTAGGCCTCGACATGATCTCCTAGTTATCCTTCCTATGATAATCGGGATACCACACACAAACAAGATATACCGTAAATGGAAGGTGTTGGGAATATAGATGATTGTGCTTGTTTTACCATAGACAATACTACTATTGTCACCCAAACTAGGTCAAGCCACTGAAAGAATCTTAACCTTGACAGAGAATCATTCCAGCAAACCCTAGGCTAGATAACAAAACAAAGAGTAGCGCATCAAACCCCAAGAATAACGCATCACAAAAATCTGATAAGATAGTCCAAACCATAACCAAGAGATAGTCCAAGCTAAAACGAAATTTGCTAGCTGCAAGTAGCGAAATGCGAACGACAGCCTCCGTGAATTTGAGTACAACCGCCTAACCGCAGCAGGCACAAGTGTGTTCGGGCATTTGCGATCACGTAAATGAAGACCTGGCCCGTTGTATTTATATTAACCGCGACCGCC
This sequence comes from Picea sitchensis, assembly GCA_010110895.2. Lineage (NCBI taxonomy): Eukaryota > Viridiplantae > Streptophyta > Pinopsida > Pinales > Pinaceae > Picea > Picea sitchensis. Next base: position 63,665 of record SNQJ01S0026692.1, on the reverse strand, counting down.
AGGTCAATTCTCATTCCGGGTACTAATTCTTTGGTATACATTATTTCCTTTAGCCAACTTCATCTCTTTGAGGCTAATAACCCACGCGTTATCCTCTTTGAGCCGAATTTGGTCTCTAGGGTTACAGCCAACTCATTACTTCGCTTTCTTCTTGCTTTCCTAATATTTTATTCTCATCGCTTACACGAGGGTAATACCTCCGAAGCTACCATAATATCAACACTCCTCCCCTAGAGCTAGGGAGGGTATTGAAGGTAATGTTCTTGATAACAAACATACCATTCACCCAGAGCATCAACAACATGGTCGTGAGGACTGTCTCATGACTAGACTGGGCGAAGCACCATCATCAAGATCAATGTCAATGTATCATCTCTCAGAACCATACTTCAACTAAGTAATTGACATGATGTTAGATAAGTCACCCACACCATAGAGTCATACAAGACCCATTTCAGCAACCCGAAGAATAAATGTTCCAATTCATTTTCCAATCGAAAATCTCATTCATTGATCATCCATCTAGTCGATAATCATTTCCAAAGACTGATAGTCTTCTAGGCAATCAAACAAAGTCATTCAATAGAACATAACCTGTCTCCATCCATAGTAGTACACAACTACTATCCAAGCAGTAACACCAACAAATACCGGCGAAAACACAAATACTTGATCAATTTAATAATCATAATCAGCCGGAACATCCACTACAGAGCGCATCTACTATCCAGACATACCCATAACAAACTCATCCATCATCAACTTCAGCATTACAAAACATTGTTATGATATGCAAATTGAATCATCTCCGGGCCATTCTTCACTCACATCCAGGATCCGAAGTATATTAAGATTCCACGGAAAGCTCAAACATCAATGATGGAGCTTTTCATCCGGATCTATCTTCAAGCAAGGAAGAATAACCGCTCCATCGTTCGGGATTCATTCCTCCTATGACCAAACAAAGTAAGTAACCTCAGAGAACGAATCCGCCTTAAGGACGTTCCGTCCGACATCAACCTCGACCATTCTCACCCTCAATGCTAATTCTAAGACTAAACAACCAAACCTGGAGAGAACGAATATGCCCTAAGGAATGACTACCCGAACCATTTCCTAATGGAAAAGACTATCCTACACCAACCTCCAAACTAATTCAATCTTCCAATCTCACAACCGTGATCCTCAAAGAATGACCGTCCATTTGTAGCATCAAAGTGTTCTTGATTAACTATCAAGAAGAGAGACTGCCCTAGACCATTCCCAAGCAACCGCCAAATGCAGCCCATTGCTTCATGGTAATATCAACAACTATCGAATCCATTTTCATTACGTTTAAAATGGTCGCTTCTACCTAGGACCATTTTCCAAACTCCTGAAAATGCTCAATTACAGAAATTCCCAAAACCACTTCTTCAAACTGAAAGCAAACCCACCATTCCCCACCATTTTTCTAAACCAAAATGATCAGTCTATAAATTTAATAATATCGTAGATTCTCCCACCCGGAGCCACCCTCTTCCTGCAAGGTAATTCGTCTCCACGAGCTCCAACTATTTCTGGAGTACACAAACTCTTTCATCTTGATGAGGCTTTCACAAAATGTCTTTCACTTTTACCTGCCATCCCGTGGAGATATAAGGGCCTTTGAGGAACCACTTTCTCTGAGAAAATAAAATGCCTGATCTTAAATAAAATGGCTTTTCTCGAATATCTGCCTTCTCTAAGGCTTCATAGCCTGACTAGTGCTATACCATTGTTGATCCTCTGGCCTTCCTCCTAGCTCATGCAAATATTCTGGTCATAATGAAATATATCCATGGTACTTCTTCAATATCATGATATTTTGTTTGTCACATTTAAAGTAATCCATCATTCCCTGAGCTCTAGAGTAATCCATTCTCATATACAATATCTCTGTATAGAAAGTCTTCACCACACTTTTTTTGTGCACTAGAGGTTCTTTCACCAAGTTGTCTTCTCCCATCAACATACAAGGGTCTCTTTTCTCAGGCACCTCAAAAGCTCTGAGGGTTGCTGCCTTACATGTAAAACCCCAAACCCATGGATATTGTTGATGATATATTGGTTCATGTAGAGGTATGTCTGGTTTAGTTGGAGCAAACAATCATCATAGTCTTCCTCCATCTAGGAGAACTTCTGTAGTTCTGTATCTCGCAATGCCTGCATTCATAAGTCTTCCACACCTGCTCTTCATCACACTTTTCATTTCCTGCTTGATTGTTTTTTTGGTGAGTTCATATCAATCTACACCTGTAGGATTCTCAAGTACAATGACTGGCTGGTTCTGATTTTTTTTCTTGGGATCTTCATGTTCTTCCCATGTTTTTCTTTTGGCTTTTGGGTTCATGGAGTTTTATAGATTCCATGCCCCAAAGTGATTTCTACCTCTTCTCTTAATAGAATCACTCATGTGGATGGACAATCAGAGATACTTTAAAGCCTCTCTTTGAAGAAGACTTCTTCCAAAGTCAAACCGAACATCAGATTGTTTCTTCATACCATGGATATATACTTCATCATCTACATTGCATCTGCATTATTCTAATCCCTTTGCCTACAAAGGAGTGCATGTTTTTCTTTCATATATAATCGCCTCCATCTAACATAATCCATAAGTCAGCCTACATCCTATTGGCTCTAAAATGTCTTACTCTAATTTCCTGATCATCAGACATTTCCTTGCTTATCTGCACTGCTACTTTAGAATAACTAGAATTGTCACCAAGGTTTGTTGATGTAATTTTCATTTTTCTGCTTTATCATCTCATTTTGTAGTCATAGTGAGTGGCTATCTGTTGCCCTTCCTTGAACAGACATTATCTCTAGTTGTAGATACATGCTGCAAAGGGTATATATAAGAACTGAAGTATTACATCTGCCTGCAAGTATTCTTTCATCCCATGGTCTCTTTGTAGGTTCTCTTCTGTCCCATGTCAGCCCTCCCTTCTTGTTCTGGACACCATCTTCTCAGAGGACCATAGCTGGAGCAGTTGAAGCATCAGTATTTCCTGACATATCCTTTTCTTTATTTCATTTCTTCCTTGAGCCAAACTTCCTTTTTTTTTTTTTTTCTTGAATTTTTTTTTTGTGAAGGCTTGATCATCAGATTTCTTTTGAGGTTTCTCTTTATCACTAATCCTTTATTCTTCTTATTCACAACAATTCCAAAGTTCTCCAAATGTCGGACACTCCTTCCCTAGGTTCATGTTTAAGTGCAAATGTCCCAAGGTCTGAAGACCACTGAGTAAATTATATTTACCAGCCTCTTCTCTGAAGTGATCTTCAATATCTTGTAGTTGACTTCTTAACCTGAGAGATCCCTCACAGCATGCATGCCGGTTGCCATCATTCATCTCACGGAGCTCATTCCTTCTAATTTCCACATTTGTCCATCAAGTCAACGAAGAGGTTTTTTTAGGGAATCATACATCTTCTATGAGTCAAGATGGAGGATGTAGGGTATCAAGTGGTTCTCATAGAACTACTCATGATAATTTTATGAGTATTTTCGATGTCACCCATTTCTTGAACTTCCATGTCCCTAATCGCTCAAGGGTTCTCTTCCTTCAAACTTTGCTCACGACGCCTCCTTTCACGATATCCAACACTTTATTCTGGCAGCATCTATAGTCAACTCATGCCTTGTTTCTCCTAAGTTAGAAGCTCCATCTAACTTGTTTTCTCCTAATTTCATGAGTAAGTCATGGTTCTTGACTGTAATGCAACCCAGTAGATTTGACCTCAAAAAACCCTTCAAACTCTTGATCGCCTTATTGTCGAGAGTGCTAGGGCTAGGTACACACTGAAGTCTATCCAAATCAGTCAATCCCTTCACTGGCGTGCCTCAACGAGGGTTAGGTTTTCAGAATCGTGACTCCTTAGTAACCTTAGCTGCATGTTAAGTTTAGTAATCACTCCCCGCTAGGAAACCCTAGCTGAAGTTCTTCAACGAGCTTAGTATCCTTATTGCTATACTCCCTTCTAGTGGTTACACTGAAAGAAGGAGGTGTGGGCCCATAACCTGTTAAAATTTGATGGATTGTGCTTGTTTTACCATAGACAATATCACTATTGCACCCAACCATACGCCGAAGCCACCCTTCGAGCACCTTAACCTTGACAGAGAATCATTCCGGAAGCAAACCCTAGGCTAGATAGCCAAACAAAGGGTAGCGCACCTTTCTCCAAGGATAGCACACCAAACGAGAGCTGATCAGATAGTCCAAACCATAACCAAGAGATAGTCCAAGCCAAAACGAAATCTGCTAGCTGCAGCGGCTGCAACGACAACTCTCCTCTAGACTTGAGCACAAAACTGCCCAACTGCAGTGCGCACAAGTGTGCTCTGCAGTTCTGAGAATACTAGCCAGAATGAAGACTGGCCTCTTGTATTTATACTAAATCTGGCAGACTGCCAGGGCCGACTTCTCATTATGGGTACTAATTCTTTAGTATATAATCTCTTCTAGCCGACTTCTTCTCTTGGAGGCTAATAACCTAATACAAGTTATCCTCTTGAGCCGACTTGTCTTCTAGGGTTATTAGCCAACTCATTAGGGTTTCTTCTTGCTTTTCGGAATATTCTATTCTTGTCAGGTTTACACATGGAGGTAAATACCTCCCGCAGCTACCATAATATCAACAAAAGGGACCTCTCGAACTAAAGTAGGTATGCCTTGCCCAAGAGGGGCCTGAGATTCCGCAACAATAGAGTGGAGGTATTAGAACCAGTTATAAGGACCCACGTAGGCTTCACAGAACAATCGGTCAGATCCCTTCGGAGAGGAAATCCTCCATAAAGTTTGTGTGTTGTCCAATTCCCATATGACCTAGGGTACCTGCAAAATAACCCCTACAAGCAACCTATGTGGTTACTTAGGTCAAGCAACTAAAGTCACCATGATATAACCAATGCGCAAGCGAGCAGTCACAAGCTCGGTCCACTATATGGGTAGGGTAGCAAAGCCCGAAATCTTGAAAGCATCGCCTCTCAAGGAGGTAAAGACACTAGCAAGACCCCCAAATACGAATAGAACCCCAGAAATATCTTTGATGCTAGGAAGTTATTAAAAGGCTATCTCTGCAACCAACTTCGTGCGACCTCGTGCTTAACTCTGGTGTGAGTGGAGCCTCCTAAAGACACTAATTATACAATGGGTTTCACCACTCCCTGGTCAGACACATATGTTAAGTTTTATAGCCTTGGAGAAGTTTATTCACAAAATCATATTCTAAAGCCCTAGGTCCTATACTTGTTTGTGCACCCTGAAAAACAAAATCGTTTCTAATCAATTTTAATTATTCAACGTTAATTTTAATGGCTTCTACTTGCTCAATAGGTGCGATCGTGAAACTGATGGTATTACGACTCGACATATATAAAAAGAAGCAAATATAAAAACACTGCTAAGTATTAGTCTTGAATTTCAAAGAGATGGTATGCTTCTAAATGCTATTTCCACAATATTATTTCTACAAGTTTCACGAAGTGCAATCTTTCTGAATGTGTCAAAATCAATGCGAAGTAACCAAAAGTGCAAATGCCACAAGTAAAATGCAAGTAAGCAAATATTTTTGTATTTTCGATATAATGAAGAAGAAAATGCAAGGACTGAATAACAACCTTACAGGCAGGCCCTACTGCAAGAAAAAAGAGACAAGCCAAGCAGGACACCAAGAAGCGACTACCCAGACCAGTATGCAAGGACAACAAATGAGAAAGATGACAAGAAAGGAGTTCGCCCAAAAATCCAACAATAAAAAGGCTTCCTATCACTCTGTAGGCACTTAACAGTCAGAATAGGGATCCAAGAAGACTCAACAACCAATAAAACTCACCCAACAAACACCAAACTCAGCCAACAAGACTTAAGAGATGATGTACGCGAATGTTCAGGGAACAAACACGTATATACATTCCCTAAAGACAAACAACGCGCGTATGTACGCGACTGTCAAGGGAAAAAACGTGTATACCAAACAAGACATTGTCAGGGCAAGGGTTAAGCCAAGAAACTTAGATGCAAGGAAAAATGTAGGCTATCAAGCAACAGGCGACACAGAAACTCAGGAAAACATAGAGTAAATCAAGGAGAAAAACACTCAATACCCCAAAAAAGGAGATCTCCCCAACGGAGTCGCCAATTCTGTTACGAGGAAAATCTCTCTATGGCTAGGGGCAAACCACAACAGATAGAACGAAACCCGAAATCAACTCTAATCTCAAGTATGCTGCATAAATGAAATGCTAACAATAGAAGGCTAGAAGCCTACCTTGTCTGGACGTCCGAAGAAGACCACTGTTGAGCATGCGACCCAAAGCTTTACACCTGCAACTTGTCTTCAACAACCAAGATACGCAAGCATTTGGTATTGATATATAATGTTAGCATATAAATCAACATAATCCATTAACATACATGACAAATATGTCCATGGAAAGCAATATAAATATTTGCATGATATCAATTGGATGAGAAAAGAGTATTTCTATTAATGTAATCAACAGAAGTACATAGGTGACCAACTTCTGTAACGACACATATCGGAACCGAGAAACTAAGTCCCTCCAGCTGGGCCTCCACCACTTCAATCCTCTACAAAGACAAGCTCACATATAGGAGTCGATGAGGTTCTCCATCACAAGATAGGAAGAGCTTGGGGGTTGAACACAAGAAGTTCAGACTTTCGAGGACACAAGAATGCAGACTCAATATGAAGTGAAATTTCTCCGGAATGTCTTTGCTCTCAATGTTGAATTGTCGATCGTCCAAGGCTTGGATATGGCTCAATTTATAGCCTCCAAATGGAATTGAAGGGTTGAGTCAGAGCGTTTCTAGTATATGGAAGGTCAAGGATCATGGATCTCGTGACATGGAATGGAAACCCGACATTTTTTTTAATTTTTGAGCACCAAACCCGATGTACGTGAGTTGTAGTGGAGCAACCTGCGTATACGCTAGTTGTCTAACTGGTAAGGCACGTATGTGTACAAAAATATGTATTTTTAGCTCTAGAGTGAACAAAAAGGGGACTTCAAGTCTACAAAGGGAAATAGAAGGCCATCCAAGCAAGATGCATGGAGTGAGACAAATTTTGCTATAACAATATATGGATAATTATTAATGCAACTTCACGCTATTGTTGGTTTCTATATACATGTGGAACTGATACATCCATTTGGTGAGAAATTTGTGATGCAAGGTAAAAATTATGGATTCTCTCATGCTCTCCTTTGCTAAAAGATCAAGCACATGTCCCCATATGGAGCCAATGTTACCCACCAAGTTGCACTAGGATGGACTTACAGTTGAGTCGTCAAAGATTGAACATAGATGTGTTCAATATTAGAGTTCAGAAGTCCAGCCGGCCAATTTTGTCACCTTTATTTTTCTTCTCCTTCTCTATACCGCATTTCCACCCCCCCACGGGGCATTGTAATAAGATGAATCTGGCATGATGAATTTGTAAAAGGATTACCTCCTAAGACTTAATCATGAGTGCATTACTCTAGAGTGTTTTTTTTTCTTATTAATTATTCCTTGCTTGAATTAAATTTTAAGCGAGTTATAATTTTTGAGTTTTTTCACTCATCTCCTCCAAAGTTGGAGTGTGTACTGATAGTTATGTCTTAGCTTGGTCATCTAAGTCTAGTGTCTAATGTATATTACCATGCTAGCCATCAATATTGAGTCATATGGAAATTGCACTAAGTCCTCCCCAAGATTTTTTAATGTTTTCAATTAATAAAGAATTTCTCGCAAAACGAGATATTTTAATTGTAAATAAGTCATAAGTCAAATAAGTGGTACTAGGAGGTATTATATGCCTTGGGGGTATTCGTTTTCACACTTAGAATACCCACTTTATCTAAGTATTGCCTTTTTGAGGGAAAATAGTGATTATTTAATCACTTAAAATCATTTTCTCTCAAAAATGTCAAATAAAAGGAAAAATCAACAATCCTTAAATCAAGGAAACATGTTTGGGACATGTTTTCCTTGTTTCTCTAGTCTTCTTGAGTGAAGGCGAGTTGTCTCAAGTGGAAGGCGACTTGATTGGAAGTGAGTTGTCATGAGTTGGACATCCCAAGAAGGAAAGGCACGCTTTCTTATTTGGTCATGCTTTTTCTCTTTGGAAACATCGTCCTCATCCTTAATTTGAGTCGCCCTTCTAGATGGGAAACATCTCCTTTCACGTTGGGGGAAGGAAACATCTCTCCCATAATTTAGAAACATCACGCTTTCATGCTTAAGATGACTTGCCCTTGTGATGGGGAAACATCAAGCTTTTCCTTGAAGATAACTTGCCCTCCTTGGGAAACATCACTCTCTCATGCTATATAAGAAAGTCGATCTCTCCATTGTAGACTAGTTGGAGTTTGGAGAAAGAACTTGATGCTATTGTAATGCTATTTTGTATACTTTCAAGAATAAATAAAGAAGACTTTGGAGGTCAAATGGTGTATGGTGCTACGTGTGTGGATGTTTGATGTTCATTGGCTAGTTATTTGAGGTAACCGTAGATTAGTTTCATTTGCTTTCTCTCTTGTTTAATTGGCCCTTGAGTAATGTATCTCTTTAACTTGTTTGTTATTTAGATTTCATTATTCTTCATACATGCGGTTAAAGATTTGTATGTTAACTTTGTTTAGTGGCATACTATCTAGATTTCATGTGTAGGGATTTCCATATTTAACAAGTTTGTTGGCAAGTGTGGCTAAGTCTTTCAGGTTCTCAAGCTTGAAGACGTGGAGCATTTTAGCGCAATCATCCACAAACTTCAAGCCTTTGCAGGAACAAAATCCCTCTACCTTCCACCAAGAGACCCCATAGCCCAAGGATTCAATTCTTGAGCAAGATTTTCTCTCTCTTTCTCAAAATCTTCTCAATCAATTGTTCTTTGGTTACATACACATGCAAGGCTTGATTTTCATTTTTTTTTTAAACTTATATCTAAAGAATCATCTCTTTGCATATCAAAAGCAAGTAGAATAGATCTCTATTTACAAAAGTTCCATTTCTTTGAATAGATCTAGCTTGCAATCTATAATTTAGCTAGTTTTACAAGTTAAATCTTAAGGCTAAAGATAGCTTATTTTTAAAGAGTTTAAAATCTAAATTTGGGAAAACTTTTTGATATTTATTTCTGTTTTAGGATAGCAAGTAATATCATTAAGAAAAGACATTCTCTTCTTGCTTAGTTAAGCTTAGTTTAGCTAGTTTAGTGTAGAATTTACTAGGACATTTTTTCCAAAATTTTTGTACATTGACTAACATTTTTTTGCAGGGTTTTCCAATAGCATTTTGGGCACCTTTTGCCCCAATAAACTTGCTGTTTTTTGCAGGTTTGCGAACAGCCAATGGGAGACTCTGTCCAATTTTGGAAGATTTGGAACATCCGGGACCCCCGGGAGCACCCTATTTCATAATAAACTCATTTGGAAACCTTGTGAAGACTTGTGATCCCCCTAATGAATGATCTCAAGTCGTACCCAAAAAAAAAGTGTAACTGAAGTAATAAAATCATTGGGCTATACATAGCCCAGTTTTCATCCCCCCTAGAGGATTGGTGTCGTGAGGCATGATTGTTCATTTTGCTTCAAGTGTCTCATACTTTCAAAATTTCATCTAAGAAGCTAAAACAAACCTTAAAATTAACCCACAACACCGCATAACATTAGTTAGTTTCAATTTCATAGATTAGCTTAGTTAGATTTGATTTTGTAGATTAAATTTCAATGTCTAGATTAGTTTTTTTTAATTTCAGCATTTATTTTGTCATTTAAAGTTGGCAAATAAACCAATCCCCTCAGCTTCCCCTAGTATTGCTTTGAACCCTTGTGAGCCTAGCTCGATCTGGGGAACTCATCAAAACTGTGGCTGGTCAATGTGGAGTAGTTTAATAGGAAAATCCATTAATTGTTATTGCTTGGTTGGAAATGCAAGGAGTTTGTGTGTGAAGTTAGACAGACCCTCTCAGGACTTTTGTTTTCCCTGTGTTGCACCTTCGGGAGACTCCTGAACATGTGTTTGAAGTTAGAGGGATACTCTCCCTATTGGACCTCTGACATGTTCAACATCCAATCGTGGGATAACCTCTAAAGGGCCAAACCTAGATTAGTTTTGCTTTCTTGTATCACTCTTTGCACACACTTCACACTCAAAAGTTGTCTTGCAAATACAAGAACCACTTCACAATAAACCTAGCAACTTAAGAAACTCATTAATAAATTAAAATTTACCAAGAGCATTTCTCAACACATCTTGGCAGCATTATATTAAGGATCATAATATCCTTCGACATACTCGCAATATCTTTTATATTTGGCACTGGTCTATGTTTCAGTTTTTGTTTATCATATCCTTTCAAGCACTTGTATTTTCTTTTAAGTTATGTCATATATATGCAAGTATCTTGAATGTTTTACTTTCCAACATAAGCATTTTTTCTTTGAAGTGTCATATAAGCTGCTAGTGTAGAGTTATTTATATCTTGCTTTTGTTTGCAATAAACTCCTAGATATCTTTTTTTTGTACTTAGCTTAGTTCAAGCCTTAAATTATTTTATTAGGGACTACCCCCTTGGCTTCGCTAGGAGTTGGCATAGATGGAGGAGTTGATGATCAGGTGACAACACCTTGACTCGAGACTTGCCCCCAAGGACACACCCATTGGATTAAAGGTTTTTCCACGTTACCCGAGGTGTGTATAAAGGCAACAACACTTCACACTTCAAATCTGGAATTATTTCTCTTGTTCACAAGAAAAAGAGTCAGCTAGATCGTGGGAAGTTTTAAAATTTAAAGGGAAGTTTTAGCTGAAAAATGAAATAGACCAGTGCCTAAACTAACCTAGGGCTATGGGGTCCAACATGAGTAACCAAAGATGGAGTTTCTTAACTAAAAATCCAAGGGTTGGGGCCTGGAAGATCAAGCTTTAAACCTGTTAAATTATGAGCTTGATTTCTGATGCGCATTAATTCTTTTATTTTCTTCAATACTTTGATTCCAGCTTAATACACTTCAACAATACCAAATCATAATCGAATAGCAATAACTATGTAGATAAGTAAGCATGTGCATCAACAATACATATACCCTGGAGAAACCCTGTACATGGAGAAAACCCCTAGCGAATGATATTCCTTTATTGCTTTAATAATGTAAGATCACTTACAAATATCCACCATGAATGTTCTGCTCTTAAAGAGCTTGCCAAGATGACTCTGACCTAACAAAGACCTAGAAGACCTTGCTGAAATACACCTCTGATATGTTGCCTCTATTGTTAATATACAACACTGATATGTTGCTTTGGTATGTTGCCTCTTTATCGTTGATGTGTGCCTCTATTGCTTCACCCTTAACCTGCATCTCAAAACTGTGTTGAAGAGAGGGGTCGACCTCTGCTTATATAGGTTGAAGAGGAGAAGAGGAGAGACTCGAAATAGTAACCTGTTTGCATGCTTTACTCATAACTCAGCTTCATACTTTAGTTCGAACTAGACTTAAGACTGGTATACTCTAGTTCAAAAATAGAACTAGACTTGAGACTTTAGTTACAACTCAGCATTACACTTTAGTTCGAAAATAGAACTAGACTTGAGACTGGTATACTTTAGTTCAAAAATAGAACTAGACTTGAGACTTCAGTTACAACTCAACATTACACTTTAGTTATAAAATAGACTAGACTTAAGACTTGAGTTGCAACTCAACATTACACTTTAGTTCTAAAATAGAACTAGACTTAAGACTTCAGTTACAACTCGACTCTTTACAAGGCAATTCAAAATTCTCTTCATGGT